>JAPZIH010001109.1:0-5000 GCA_027410445.1 Discoglossus pictus
CATAGACACACCGCCTCACAGTAATACAGCCTCATAGACACACCGCCTGGCAGTAATACAGCCGCATAGACACACCGCCTCACAGTAATACAGCCTCATAGACACACCGCCTGGCAGTAATACAGCCGCATAGATACACCGCCTCGCAGTAATACAACCTCATAGACACACCGCCTCACAGTAATACAGCCTCATAGACACACCGCTTCACAGTAATACAGCCGCATAGACACACCGCCTCACAGTAATACAGCCGCATAGACACACCGCCTCACAGTAATACAGCCGCATAGACACACCGCCTCGCAGTAATACAGTCGCATAGACACACCGCCTCGCAGTAATACAGCCGCATAGACACACCGCCTCACAGTAATACAGCCGCATAGACACACCGCCTCGCAGTAATACAGCCTCATAGACACACCGCCTGGCAGTAATACAGCCTCATAGACACACCGCCTGGCAGTAATACAGCCTCATAGACACACCGCCTCACAGTAATACAGCCGCATAGACACACCGCCTCGCAGTAATACAGCCGCATAGACACACCGCCTCGCAGTAATACAGCCTCATAGACACACCGCCTCGCAGTAATACAGCCGCATAGACACACCGCCTCGCAGTAATACAGCCGCATAGACACACCGCCTCACAGTAATACAGCCGCATAGACACACCGCCTCGCAGTAATACGGCCTCAGTGACCTTGGTGCTATGAAATATATTTGAGCACATTGTTTGTTACATTATTAGCCGTTTTATGCATTCTGTCCTTGTGTTCCAGCGTAATGATGGCTCTGTATGAAGTCTACTCTCACCCCGCGCTCCTGAGATACAGAGCTGGGATATGCTCCAAGGCCACACTGTTCCTGCTGATCGTTCTGGTGTTAACCTATATCCCTCCCTTACTGGTGGCCTATCGCAGTCAAGGTGACATTTTGCTTATTGTTTTTTCAAAACTTTTTGGTTGATAAGGTTCTCCCATTTATTGTGTTTATTGTTTTTTGTACTTATTGTAGGTTTTTGGCTGAAACAGAGTACTTATGAAGAACAGCCCAACGTGCGCTTCCAGTACCAGGTTTTACTGATCGCCATGAATAGCACTAGTGGCAGTTATGTGGCATGGAGCACGTTCCAAGGATTTAACAGCTTAGTTGGAGACCAACTGAGAATTCCCCAAGTCTCTGTAAGTGCTTGGTCTCTTCTCTTGTTGATATGATGCACCATGATTTCCATATGTTTCTATGGATTAGTTCTATGAATCCTGCGTTTTAAGTGGCAGTGAAGTAATGAAGGATTTGAAGACGTACAAGACATACAGACAGAGACAGACGGGTCAGAGAGAGAGACAGACGGGTCAGAGAGAGAGAGACAGACGGGTCAGAGAGAGAGAGACAGACGGGTCAGAGAGAGAGAGACAGACGGGTCAGAGAGAGAGAGACAGACGGGTCAGAGAGAGAGAGAGAGAGCCGGGTCAGAGAGAGAGAGACAGACGGGTCAGAGAGAGAGAGACAGACGGGTCAGAGAGAGAGAGACAGACGGGTCAGAGAGAGAGAGACAGACGGGTCAGAGAGAGAGAGACAGACGGGTCAGAGAGAGAGAGACAGACGGGTCAGAGAGAGAGAGACAGACGGGTCAGAGAGAGAGAGAGAGACGGGTCAGAGAGAGAGAGAGAGAGACGGGTCAGAGAGAGAGAGAGAGACGGGTCAGAGAGAGAGAGACAGACGGGTCAGAGAGAGAGAGACAGACGGGTCAGAGAGAGAGAGACAGACGGGTCAGAGAGAGAGAGACAGACGGGTCAGAGAGAGAGAGACAGACGGGTCAGAGAGAGACAGACAGACGGGTCAGAGAGAGAGAGACAGACGGGTCAGAGAGAGAGAGACAGACGGGTCAGAGAGAGAGAGACAGACGGGTCAGAGAGAGACAGACAGACGGGTCAGAGAGAGACAGACAGACGGGTCAGAGAGAGACAGACAGACGGGTCAGAGAGAGACAGACAGACGGGTCAGAGAGAGACAGACAGACGGGTCAGAGAGAGACAGACAGACGGGTCAGAGAGAGAGAGACAGACAGACGGGTCAGAGAGAGAGAGACAGACAGACGGGTCAGAGAGAGAGAGAGACGGGTCAGAGAGAGAGAGAGAGACGGGTCAGAGAGAGAGAGACAGACGGGTCAGAGAGAGAGACAGACGGGTCAGAGAGAGAGACAGACGGGTCAGAGAGAGACAGACAGACGGGTCAGAGAGAGACAGACAGACGGGTCAGAGAGAGACAGACAGACGGGTCAGAGAGAGACAGACAGACGGGTCAGAGAGAGACAGACAGACGGGTCAGAGAGAGACAGACAGACGGGTCAGAGAGAGACAGACAGACGGGTCAGAGAGAGAGAGACAGACAGACGGGTCAGAGAGAGAGAGACAGACAGACGGGTCAGAGAGAGAGAGAGACGGGTCAGAGAGAGAGAGAGAGACGGGTCAGAGAGAGAGAGAGAGACGGGTCAGAGAGAGAGAGAGAGACGGGTCAGAGAGAGAGAGAGAGACGGGTCAGAGAGAGAGAGAGAGACGGGTCAGAGAGAGAGAGAGAGACGGGTCAGAGAGAGAGAGAGAGACGGGTCAGAGAGAGAGAGAGAGACGGGTCAGAGAGAGAGAGAGAGACGGGTCAGAGAGAGAGAGAGAGAGAGACGGGTCAGAGAGAGAGAGAGAGAGAGAGACGGGTCAGAGAGAGAGAGAGAGAGACGGGTCAGAGAGAGAGAGAGAGAGAGAGACGGGTCAGAGAGAGAGAGAGAGAGAGACGGGTCAGAGAGAGAGAGAGAGAGAGAGACGGGTCAGAGAGAGAGAGAGAGAGACGGGTCAGAGAGAGAGAGAGAGAGAGAGACGGGTCAGAGAGAGAGAGACGGGTCAGAGAGAGAGAGAGAGACAGAGAGAGAGAGACAGAGAGAGACGGGACAGAGAGAGACGGGACAGAGAGAGACGGGACAGAGAGAGACGGGACAGAGAGAGACGGGACAGAGAGAGAGAGAGAGAGACGGGACAGAGAGAGAGAGAGAGACGGGACAGAGAGAGAGAGAGAGAGACGGGACAGAGAGAGAGAGACAGAGAGAGACGGGACAGAGAGAGAGAGAGAGCCGGGACAGAGAGAGAGAGAGAGAGAGAGAGAGAGAGAGCCGGGACAGAGAGAGAGAGAGAGAGAGAGAGCCGGGACAGAGAGAGAGATAGAGAGCCGGGACAGAGAGAGAGAGAGAGAGCCGGGACAGAGAGAGAGAGAGAGAGCCGGGACAGAGAGAGAGAGAGAGAGAGAGCCGGGACAGAGAGAGAGAGAGAGAGAGAGAGAGAGAGAGAGCCCGGGACAGAGAGAGAGAGAGAGAGAGAGAGCCGGGACAGAGAGAGAGAGAGAGAGAGAGAGCCGGGACAGAGAGAGAGAGAGAGAGAGAGAGAGAGACGGGACAGAGAGAGAGAGAGAGAGAGAGCCGGGACAGAGAGAGAGAGATAGAGAGCAGGGACAGAGAGAGAGATAGAGAGCAGGGACACAGAGAGAGAGCCGGGACACAGATAGAGAGAGAGCCGGGACAGAGAGAGAGAGAGAGAGAGAGCCGGGACAGAGAGAGAGAGAGAGCCGGGACAGAGAGAGAGAGAGAGAGAGAGCCGGGACAGAGAGAGAGCCGGGACAGAGAGAGAGCCGGGACAGAGAGAGAGAGAGAGAGAGCCGGGACAGAGAGAGAGAGAGAGAGAGCCGGGACAGAGAGAGAGAGAGAGAGAGCCGGGACAGAGAGAGAGAGAGAGAGAGAGCCGGGACAGAGAGAGAGAGAGAGAGAGAGAGCCGGGACAGAGAGAGAGAGAGAGAGAGAGAGAGAGAGCCGGGACAGAGAGAGAGAGAGAGAGAGAGAGAGACGGGACAGAGAGAGAGAGAGAGAGAGAGAGCCGGGACAGAGAGAGAGAGAGAGAGAGAGAGCCGGGACAGAGAGAGAGAGAGAGAGAGAGAGCCGGGACAGAGAGAGAGAGAGAGAGAGAGACGGGACAGAGAGAGAGAGAGAGAGAGAGCCGGGACAGAGAGAGAGATAGAGAGCAGGGACAGAGAGAGAGATAGAGAGCAGGGACACAGAGAGAGAGCCGGGACACAGATAGAGAGAGAGCCGGGACAGAGAGAGACAGACAGACAGGCAGATGGGACAGAGCGAGACAGGCAGATGGGACAGAGCGAGACAGGCAGACGGGACAGAGCGAGACAGACAGACAGGCAGACGGGACAGAGCGAGACAGACAGACAGGCAGACGGGACAGAGCGAGACAGACAGACAGGCAGACGGGACAGAGCGAGACAGACAGACAGGCAGACGGGACAGAGCGAGACAGACAGACAGGCAGACGGGAAAGAGCGAGACAGACAGGCAGACGGGACAGAGCGAGAGATACAGACACGACAGAGAGAAGGAGGCACGCAGGACAGAGAGAGGGCCAATCATAGGCAGGCACGATATTGTTTCTGTTTCCCTCTCACTGACTGAGACAAAACTGCAGCCATGTTACTGACTAGCTAGAACACAGCTCTGCTCAGCTCATTAGCTAGGACTCTCTGCCTACTTAGGTTCCTCAAGCCCGGAGCTTACACAACAATTTTCAAATGTTCAGGATTGCAAGAGATAGATGTGCTCAAAATGTGTGTTAATTGTTTATACTGTCGGTATTTCTTCAAGTGTTCTTTTCTGCTTCTTTGTATTAGGCCAGAGAAGAAGATAAAAATCAAGATGGGAAAATGGATCAACTAAACTTCAAGCTGGAGCTTCCTTTACAAGCCACGGAAAATGTTTATGGAGTGCAACTAATCCTAACCTTCTCCTACCAGCTCTATGTAAGTAGACCGTAGGGAAAGCTGAGGGGGCAGAGTCTGGGAACGAAGATTAAAGGACCACTTAATTCAGCACAAATTGGACCACGCAATTACTTAAAGGTATATGTAAGTGAGGTGGGTTATGAATTCATCCAGTAGAATGCATCATAT
>JAPZIH010001109.1:12500-59580 GCA_027410445.1 Discoglossus pictus
ATATATATATATATATATATATATATGTGTATATATATATATATATATATATATATATATAGTTGCATAGGTCCATTGACCTTTCTACTTCTTCGTCCCTGATCCTTATAATATGTGCCTTAGTAGTTAAATAATTGTTAATTGATCCAGAGCAAAGCAAATAGAAATATATATTCTGTAACTATTCTATAACTCTGTATCTCTGATCCCTGCATCATTTAATTAGAGTGAATACAGATCTCAGTGTGTCCGACGGGTCTGTATGGAAAGATGCAACAACCTCAGAGTTTATGTATTGACTTCAAAGGAGAGTTGCATTTAATGAACTTTATAATAAAACAAAGTACATAACAGTAAATAGATGCACGGGGTTATTATATATCAATTTAAACCAGTGTTTTTTGATGATTTGGGTTGGTTTGGGGGTATCTGGGGCTTTTATACACTTTCTGAAAATATACTTTTTGGGATGTAGCTTTGATATGTATATATGGAGCCGCAGTGGTACATTATATATACTATATACATTTCAGTGTGTTGCACTTGCATTCCTTCTTTTTATATTTACACTGTATTTTGGTGCTGATTTACTTTATTGAAACATTAGGAATTGAAATGTTTGCATATTTGCCATTTTTTTTTATTTTTATTTAAACATATTTCAAATATTGTAAATATTCTAGATTTTTTATAACATTTTGTATGTTTTTGCAGTAAGTTTGCTAAAATAAAGATAACTTTAAATACTGAATATTTGTCTAAAAATATAATTTGAGTTTTTTTATGTGGTAACATATGTGGTAATATATGGTATATACCTGTGGGCCGGTGGTCGTTTTCAGGCCAGTGAGGGGTGGGGGTCAAACTCAAGGCCAGTGACAGTTGGTGGCCAAGCTATGGACCAGTGATAGGTGGTGGTTCATCTTCCGGCCAGTGACAGATGTCCGTCAGCTTTATGCCAGTGACATGTAGCGGTCAGCTCCAGGCCAGTCATAGGTGCAGTCGGCTCCGGGCTAGAGACAGGTTGTGGTCAGCTCCAGGCCAGTGACAGGTCCAGTCAGCTCCTGGCCAGTGACAGGTTGTGGTCAGCTCCAGGCTAGTGACAAGTTGTGGTCAGCTCCAGGCTAGTGACAAGTTGTGGTCAGCTCCAGGCTAGTGACAAGTTGTGGTCAGCTCCAGGCTAGTGACAGGTTGTGGTCAAGCTCCAGACCAGTGACAAGTTCAGTCAGCTCCAGGCCAGTGAGAGGTGCATTCAGCTCCAGGCTAGTGACAGGTTGTGGTCAGCTCCAGGCCAGTGAGAGGTGCATTCAGCTCCAGGCTAGTGACAGGTGGTGATCAGCTCCAGGCTAGTGACAGGTTGGGGTCAAGCTCCAGGCCAGTGACAGGTGCATTCAGCTCCAGGCTAGTGACTGGTTGTGGTCAAGCTCCAGACCAGTGACAGGTTCAGTCAGCTCCAGGATAGTGACAGCTTGTGGTCAGCTCCAGGCTAGTGACAGGTTGTGGCCAAGCTCCATGCTAGTGACAGGTTGTGGTCAGCTCCAGGCTAGTGACAGGTTGTGGTCAGCTCCAGGCTAGTGACAGGTTGTGGTCAAGCTCCAGGCCAGTGACTGGTTGTAGTCAAGCCCCAGACCAGTGACAGGTTCAGTCAGCTCCGGGCTAGTGACAGGTGTAGTCAAGCTCCAGTCTAGTGACAGGTTGTGATCAAGCTCCGGGCCAGTGAGAGGTGCAGTCAGCTCCAGTATAGTGAAAGGTTGCGGTCAGCCCCAGGCTAGTGGCAGGTTGTGGTCAGCTCCAGGCTAGTGACAATTTGTGGTCAGCTCCAGGCCATTGACAGGTGCAGTAAATTCCAGGCTAGTGACATGGGGCGGTCACGTGACAAGTTGTGGTCAAGCTCTAGGCTAGTGAAAAGTTGTGGTCAAGCTCCAGGCCAGTGACAGGTGCAGTCAGCTCCAGGCTAGTGAAAGGTTGCCATGTAAAAGCCATAAAAGTTACAGGGAAGGTCAGCAATGTTAAAAAGGTGAATGGCGGAGCTAAGGAACCACTGTGTTCAATGATTTCTGTATAGACTTGGTATGGGACCAGCAGTGTGGCATTCTCTGCTACTCCCACCAGTTAGTTCCCTGTATCGGGTGAGTATGGCTATCCTCACTGACCACAGGCGGAGGACAGAGTCCTGATACGGGACCAGCAGTGTGGCATTCTCTGCTACTCCCACCAGTTAGTTCCCTGTATCGGGTGAGTATGGCTATCCTCACTGACCACAGGCGGAGGACAGAGTCCTGATACGGGACCAGCAGGACTTCATGCTCTGCTACTCCCACCAGTTAGTTCCCTGTATCGGGTGAGTATGGCTATCCTCACTGACCACAGGCGGAGGACAGAGTCCTGATACGGGACCAGCAGGACGTCATGCTCTGCTACTCCCACCAGTTAGTTCCCTGTATCGGGTGAGTATGGCTATCCTCACTGACCACAGGCGGAGGACAGAGTCCTGATACGGGACCAGCAGGACTTCATGCTCTGCTACTCCCACCAGTTAGTTCCCTGTATCGGGTGAGTATGGCTATCCTCACTGACCACAGGCGGAGGACAGAGTCCTGATACGGGACCAGCAGGACTTCATGCTCTGCTACTCCCACCAGTTAGTTCCCTGTATTGGGTGAGTATGGCTATCCTCACTGACCGCAGGCGGAGGACAGAGTCCTGATACGGGACCAGCAGGACGGCATGCTCTGCTACTCCCACCAGTTAGGTCCTTGTATCGGGTGAGAATGGCTAACCTCACTGACCGCAGACGGAGGACAGAGTCCTGATACGGGACCAGCAGGACTTCATGCTCTGCTACTCCCACCAGTTAGTTCCCTGTATCGGGTGAGTATGGCTATCCTCACTGACCACAGGCGGAGGACAGAGTCCTGATACGGGACCAGCAGGACGGCATGCTCTGCTACTCCCACCAGTTGGATCCCTGTATCGGGTGAGTATGGCTATCCTCACTGACCACAGGCGGAGGACAGAGTCCTGATACGGGACCAGCAGGACTTCATGCTCTGCTACTCCCACCAGTTAGTTCCCTGTATCGGGTGAGTATGGCTATCCTCACTGACCACAGGCGGAGGACAGAGTCCTGATACGGGACCAGCAGGACTTCATGCTCTGCTACTCCCACCAGTTAGGTCCTTGTATCGGGTGAGAATGGCTAACCTCACTGACCGCAGACGGAGGACAGAGTCCTGATACGGGACCAGCAGGACAGCATGCTCTGATACTCCCGCCAGTTAGGTCCTTGTATCGGGGGGGGGTATGGCTTTCCTCACTGACCGCAGGCAGAGGACAGTGATCTCTTTACTAGATAGTGTAAATGTCATAAAATATTTTCCCTAATCTAACGCAGTCCAGCTCTCACACTTGTAATCATTCACCAGAAGTGACTTTATTAGGACAAGTGAGCAGTTTTATAGGGGACTGAACAAAAGCCCAGGAAACAACACTTCCACATACCCAAGTTAAACCTCCCTTGAGTCTCTCCTATTGTCAATTAATTAATCAAGGCACCAGGCCCAAGATGTTGATATCGGCAGGGGGTGCCAGCAAGTTTTATCCTCTATCTTATCTTACCAGTACATGTATACTCCATGTAGACACATCACACACCTGGGGTGCAAGGCAAAATAAAATGTAAGGAGTACAGATTATAGCATAGCCAGGGCTCGGCTGTCCAAATGTCTTTAAAAAAAATAAACACAACCCTTTTGGTAATGTTTTTTTTTTGGTAACTAATACAATTATTCTTCACTGCATGCATCCATTTTTTAGCAGCTGATCTTTTCTGTTCCTTTATCTGCAGAGTATGTCCTGGAAAATGAATGAGAATTCCAATAGAACTAATGAATGAATTAGCAATTGTGCATTCTAAATTACCATTGCGCGGATAGAAACTTCAGGAAGCTGGTTAGCAGTAACCAAATTGGCAGATCCCACATCCATATACTCGTAATATATCTGAGGTTGTATTTTATTTTGTACTAGCGACTTGCCCGTCAAAAAATGACGGCAATGTGATGTATATGTTTGTGAAGTTGTTTAGTTATTTAAATATATTTTTGACCCTTGTAAGTATTGTGATATGAACATGTATTTTTGTAAAACGTTGATGTAATGGTTTTTTAAACTGAAATTTGTATCTGAAGAATTGTTCACTTTAATATACATAGAATTCATAGAAAAGTAAAAAGTAAAAAGACTTTTTTAAACGTACCAAATTTTAACATGAAGTTTAAAATATATGTAAGCAATAACTTTGAAAGTATATATTTTTAAAATGGAACTTTATTTTTTATGTAACTTTGTAATTTTTGCAAAACATTTGTCTAATTTTGAACATTATAAACAGGAACATAGTAAATACATTTTGTAACATAATTTTGAATTAAAAGTATTAACATTTGAATGTAAAAACAGTTTAACTTGAAATTAATCAGTATTAACATGCAATTTATATCAGAATAATTGTTAAGTTTAATATACATTGAATGTAGAGGAAGGCATACATTAAAAACTCTACTTAAACCGTACATAATTAAAGTAATTCATTACTGAGCACTTAAACTGGCGATAAACATTAATGTAGGTAGTAATTTTAAGATAACATAGAATATTTACATTGTGACTTAAAAGGTGCTTGAGCTCTTAACATGAACTTTGTAATATGTTGAATGAAATAACTTGAAAATATTGTTTTTAAACTTGTAACATTAGAAACATTAACATAGTGACTTAACATTTTAACATAATTTTTCATAGAAATGCAAGGCAAGTATTTTGTGAGGCGAATTATCCATAAACATGACTTCCATTAATTATGACTGAATTAAACAACCAATTGTTTTGTATTTTTGAATGTTTTTTCAAAATGTTTGCATGGCTTTAGTTTGTATCCTGCAAAGTCATAGTACTTCATAGTAGACAATGTTTTTAGTAAAAATACGTCCATCTTCTAATAAATCACCTTGACTTTCATTGTTTTCAATGTAAACTTTTATAGCCTGTGGATTTTTGCAGCGTGACAACGCAACGTACAATTGACCATGTGCAAAAACTGGTTCTTCCAAGTAAATACCCACAGATTTGAAAGTTTGACCTTGTGATTTATTAATGGTCATGGCAAATGCCATAATAATGGGAAATTGTCTTCTTTGAAGTATAAAAGGGAGACTACTTTCACTTGGTGCTAAATCTATTCTTGGTATGAAAACTCTCTCTCCTTTATGGGTCCCAGTTAAAATTTCAGCATCTATAAAATGGTCCTTTAATTGTTGAACAATTAATCTTGTGCCATTGCATAGGCCTTTTTTGGGGTTCATATTTCGCAGTAACATGATAATTGCACCTTTCTTTAGCTGCAAAATATGTGGTGGCATTCCAGAAGGAGTTAAAGAGTTAATGAATTCAGTTGAAAAGTTTGCCTGACTTTCATTGTCATCAGCAAGTACAGAATCAGCACTGTGATAATTTCTTTGTGGTGCATTAATTTTTTTAAAGATTTCATTATTGAGTATTAATGCATCTTTATTTTTACACGTCAGTATAACTTGCTTGGCAAGCTCGGAATATTCTTCGTTATTTATGCTCCCTTCAAATATAGCCGATATAATATCTTGTTGACAAATCATATGAGGTGGGATCTCTACAGTGTCGTCAGGTAAATGTAGTATTTTTTCTGTTCTGCCTTCTCCAATTTTAATAAGCCAATTATTGAAATTAGTTTGGCCTTCTGATCTCATATTTTGTTGCAGTTGAAGATGGGTAAAATGTTTCCATACTGTACTTGACTTTATACATGTTTCAATAATGTCTGTTCGATTTCCATGTACAACGACAGGTAATGTTTGTCTAAAATCGCCACCCAACAACATTACCTTTCCACCAAATGGAAAAATATTATCCATGACTTCACGAAGCAAACGGTCAATACATTGGAGGGCATAGCATGACATCATTGTGGCCTCATCTATTATAATTAATTTACATTTCTTCAATTTCTTTGCTTGTAAGGATGTCATGCGAATTACTGACACAGAATTTTCCAAAATAGGCACTGGCAGTTTAAATCCACTATGAACAGTTCTTCCACCTTCTAATAAAAGTGCAGCAATTCCAGTAGTGGCAAACGCCATTGCTATTTTTCCTTGTGCTCGTACTGAACTCATTAATAAATTGTACAAATATGTTTTCCCTGATCCGCCAGGTCCATCAAGATAGAAATAACGCTCTGTCACCATGTCATCATCTATAGCATTTTTAATGGCATGAAATGCTTGCAATTGTAGTGTATTTAAAGTTGCAAGTCTTTCTTCTGTTCTTTCTGCTTGTAGTTGAATGTCATAGTCTTCAAAGTTAATGTCATCTATTAGACCTGGATCAGGCAAATTAAAACTTGCACAACTTAATCCATGAGTTAAAAAGACTTGTTGAATTTCCATTAAGGCTTTTAAGTGTGCAATGGGTTCATTGTATCGTCGCATAAAGTCTTCAGCCATATTACTTTTAAAAGTCTCCCACAAAGCTAATGCATTTGGAGCATTTGAGAAGATACAAATAAAAGCAAATTGTTCTCTCATCTGTCGTGGCATTTGACATTGTGCTGCTTCTTCTAAACATCTTTCCCACTCTGTATCATCAGCGAGTAAGTTTCTATGTCTTGCAGCTAAATGGAAGGATTCATATACAATGTCATTAACAGTTCTTAATTGTTCAAAACTTTGTGCTCCTGGAACATTTAAAAGTAATATCCGTAAGCAAAATCGTTCAACATCTCTTGGACTGACTGTGTAAATTCGTGGAATTATTTTATTGCCTCTGGTTTTTCTTGCTCTCCATAATCCATTCACAAAAACATAGTGATATGGAATTTCAATATATAAGTATTGTGTTGCTTGAGCATCAGTGGAATTTAATGCAAACCATGCAGTTAGTGTAGTGTGACGATCTTCACTTTGGGCCAATGCATTCATTTCATTTCCAGCATGGAAATAGACTAAATGTCGTTGTGGCAAATGTACTGCTAACCTATATACTGCATGTGATCTATCATGCATTTCAAATTTTAAAAGCCGCCACATAGCTTCTGGCGCACTGACATAGCGAGCATCTACATGAGATGCAAGTTCATCATGTACTAACTCACTACTTTCAGGGTTGTCTGCACTTTTGACGACTACAGTAGCTGCATCGTAACCTTTGTAAATATATTTGTAGACATATTTAATGGATTTGATGGAAGTGCAGGCTTCTACGTTGATGTGGGCGTTGTACTTCATGAGTAAATGTGGATTGTAGGGTACTACATATCTATTGTCCACTTTTTTTCCACGAATAATGGCACTATCTCCTTCTCTTCTTTTATAAAGTGGATATCCATCACAATTTGCATATGTTTTGTCTCTATAATCTTTTGGAAAATCTTTTGAACATTGATTATTTTCCATACATGGTGATTGTGGATTAAGGTCTCCACAGGGTCCATGAATCATGCGATGAGTAACAATCTCATATAGTCTACCATATAGTTCTGGATCTGGTAGTTCAGCAACTATGACTGCATCCACTTTGTCCGAAGTATCTAATTTATCTTTCTCTTGAAGTATTATGAGAAGATGTGCATGTGGAAGGCCTCTTTTTTTAAATTCAATGGTATATACATAAGCAAGACATTTGCCAAATAACTGATTTATAGTGAAGTCACGTATTAATTCATTTAATTTGATCTTAAAAACTCTGGCTACTAAATCTGGTCGATCTGAAGCACTTTGTCCAAGAAGTAGATTTTGATTAATTTCTGGCCATTGTGGATTACATGTAAATGTCACAAATAAATCTGGTTTTCCAAATTTTGTCACAATAGCCATAGCATCATTGTATCTTTCTCTCATATTTCGAGGAGATCCTTGAAAGGAAGATGGTAAAATGATGGCTTTGCCAGCTGTCATGTCTCTGCTTGTAGCCACGTCAGCAACATAGTCCATGAGTCCACAATATTGTTCTACACGTAGTTTATCTTGTTGATATTTTATAAAGTTTAAATTATTTGCCTCAACTTGCAAATATGAATCAATAATCCATTGTTGTGTTAGTTTCCCACCACATAAAATTGGATTAAATTCATCTCTAATGGCAATTTGAGCAACTTTAAATTCAAGCATAGAAACATTATTTCGGATTCTGGCTTTAGCATTTGGGTAACTGGGAAGGGTTAATTTTGGTTGCCAACCTGCTTCTCCGTGTGGGAAAAAGATGGGATATGTCATTGGATCTAAATTTGGACTTAAGATATTAATATTAATAAATGGTTGGTCCTCATTTCTGGGATATACTCTAATGTCTCTTTGAAATGGTGGTTCTCCTTCATCATTCTGAAAGACCATTGCAACCTCATTTGATGTTGGCAAGTTATAACGACGTTTATCAGTATGTCTGTCTCTTTTAAGCACCATATTAACCTTTGGCATGGGTAATTGATGTCTTTGTGCATGAAGTAGTTGTTCATTTTCTACTTCTGCCAATTTTTTGTAAGCTTTACTGTAGGGATTGTTGTCCATAATGTTATTTAGCTCTATAAAAACACTGGGTAAGCATTTTTTATTTTCTTCCATCTGCATACGTTGGTCAACAGCTTCCATTGTATCTAGGACATATAGTTGAGCGAATTTTCTTTGCTCTCCTTCCTCTGGATGTAAATGTGAAGTCCGATGATAAATTTGTCCTTGGACTTTAAAACAGTAAGGACCATGTCCTGGTACATTAGCAGCCAATGTTGCCCCCATAGATGCAAATGATATGGCACTATTGTAGGATCTTATGTTTGTCTTAAAATTTTTGTAATTTGGAAAAGTAGGTTCAGTCATAATATTTTGTAAATAGTTTGGAAATTGTTTTCTTTCTGGAAGTTTGAACTTTCCTTTTTGACAACAACTAATAAATTGTCCATTTCGGGGTCTCTCCTGTTTAAAATAATAAGCCTCACAAAATTGACATTGAGTAGTCATGTCCCCACAACTATGAACCTCTACTGCTAAAGACTTCAGTAAAGGACAATTTGCAAAGCATATTGGATGTTGACTTTCATATTCATCAGATGAAAAGTCATGAAATGTTTCAACAACAGGTTCTAAATGTTTAGTTTTTTTCGTAGCTTTTCTTGGTATATGTTGGACTTGTTTGGTTGAAATGTCCTGTAAGTTTTTAGTAAGAATTTGTAAATGCTTTGTTTTTGTAGTTGCTTTTTTTGGTCTGTCTTGACTGGTATCTTGTAAAATGTCATCTGATGTTTTAGGAACAGTTTGTAAATGCTTTATTATCTTTTTATTTTTTTTGGTTGTATCTTTCATTTTTGCAGATGATATTCTTTTATTTGCAAGTCTTTTGCGTTCTTTTTCTCGTCGAATTTCTTTCTCCTCCGGTGTCTGCTGGGCGGCCCATCTCTCTTGTCTTTCTCTAGTTTGACGTCTTTTCTTCTCTTCTTTGGTCTCGTTATCAGCCATATTAATCTGTAAAGGAAAAAAAATTAAATGTAATTGTGTATATTTAAAATTGTAATTCCTGTTAAAGATTCTTGTGCACAATTGGTGAACTAAAAGGCAAATCATTAAGGTATCATTTATATTTAGAATGTATCATTTATATTTAGTTAAATTTATAATTCGTGTCCTCACTGGCTAAGAATGTGGCCAATAGAATAGTGCTGTAAATAAGCATGTAACATATTTTTTTAAAATAATGGTTTTATTTATTAAAAACGTTGTTTGTGGATAGATATTTTCTACTGCAAAACTTCTTTGCTAAAAAAAAAAGTGATGTGGTTATTGAGCTATGTATTGCATAGTATCAATTTAAATCAAATAAGGGAGATATTAAAATAATTATTTTATTTTTCTGTTGACACAGATGCAACTGAAAGCAGTTTCTTTATTTTTATACTTTAGTACTTATTATACTTTACCTTGGTTGAAGTGTGATTTAAGTCCGAATGTTTGTTGGTCCTTGGTTAAAAATCGGTGTCTAATGGTGTGGTCCTCTGTTGGAAGTCCTCGTCCGATGGTGTGGTCCTGTGGCGATAGCCCTCGTCCGATGTTGTGGTCCTGTGGCGATATCCCTCGTCCGATGTTGTGGTCCGTTGGTGAAAGTCCTCGTCCGATGGTCTGGTCCTGTGTTGAAATTCCTCGTCTGCTGGTCTGGTCCTGTGTTGAAATTCCTCGTCTGCTGGTCTGGTCCGAGTCCTCGTCCGATGGTCCGGTCCTGTGGAAAAAGTTCTCGTCCGATTGTCTTCACGCAGTATCTGTTGTAATATAAAATAGAAAATGTTGTTTGAGTGAAATGTCTTTTAAATAATTGAAAAATGTATTAATTTGACTGTATTGTATGAGTTATGGTTATTTTGTTCTGTCTTTTTTTTTTTTTTACTTTCTGTACAATCCCACAACTTTTGTTATTGTTCTTGAAGGTTCTTAGTAAGGCTTGTGGGTTGTGATATATTAAATAAGAATATAAATTTATTTTGCTATGTGTTTATGTTATTTTTTGTACAATCCTGTTTTGTGCACAGCACTTGTGGTATACTTATTTAACCTTTATTGTGATGCTTATAGTTAGTGAACCATGAAATAATATAATTAATGTAGTTTGCTATGTGTTTGTGTTAGTTTTTGACAATCCTGTTTGGTGCGCACCACTTGTGCAAAAGTTATTTATTCTTGATTGTACTGGTTATAGGTTGTTAAACATTAAAGAAGAATGTTAATTTAGTTTGCTATGAGTTTGTGTGATTTTTTGTACAATGCTATTAGGTGCGCAACACTTTTGTTATTCTTATTTTTTCTTCTTTGTAAGGCTTATAGGTTGTTAAACATTGAATAAGAAATTCAGTTTTGTGTGTAGCAGTTTGTGTCTCATTCAATTGCGATTTGGCTAATTGAATTGTGCCCTAAATAAGCACATAGCATATTTTTTTAAATAAGTTTTTAGTCATTTAAAAACTTTATTTTGGATATATTTTTAGGTCCTCATTCAATTGCAATTTTGCCAATTGAATAGGGCTCTATATAAGCACATAACATATTTTTTGACGTAAGTTTTTAGTTAGTGAAGACCTTAATTTTGGATAGAAGTTCAGTAACTAAAAAGTTCTGTATAAAAAATATGTTATGTGCTTATATAGAGCCCTATTCAATTGGCCAACTCACAATTGAATGAGGCTCTTAGTAACGAAAAACTAATTTGAAAAACATAGTTATGTTGTTATTTAGAGCCCTATTCAATTGTGCAAATTGCAATTGAATGAGGGCCTTTGTGTGTACCATATGTTGCATAGTTTGCCCCTCATTCAATTGCATTTTTTACAATGTAATAGTACTCTAAGGCCGTCATTGAATTGCAATGTTGAAAATTGAATAGGGTTGTAAATAAGCACATCATCACATATATTTGTTAAAATAGAATAAGGGCCTAAAAGTGCTTATTTATAGCCATATTGAATTGCCCAAAATAGCAATTGAATGAGGGCCTTTGGTTACTGCATTTGTTATATTGTCAGCTCCTCATTCAATTGTGTTTTGGCCAATGGAATAGACCTCAATATCAGCACAGAGCATATGTTTTTATGTAATTTTGTATTTAGTGAACTTGTATCCAAAAGCAACGTGTTCACAAAAGAAAAAGTTCCTTTAAAAAATATGCTCTGTGCTTATATAGAGCCCTATTGAAATGGGCAAATCACATTTGAGTGAGGCCCTTGTCCATTAAAGATATATAGGTCCTCATTGAATTGCAATTTTGCCAATTGAAGAGGGCTCTATATAATCACATAACATATTTATTGAGCAAAGTTTTTAGTTATTGAAAACCTTGATTGTGGTTAGAAGTTCAGTAAGTAAAAAGTTCTGTATAAAAAATATGTTATGTGCTTATATAGAGCCCTATTCAATTGAGGAAGTCGCAATTGAATAAGGCTCATGGTTCTTTCTTGTTTATACTTAATACTTTACCTTGATTGAAGTTTTGAATGACAGACGGTCCCCTCCTGCCAATCTTAATGCGCCGGTCTTCTTGTAGTGTCTTTTTGAAAAAGAAAGTGAAATAGTTATTTGTATATTTATAATTTTTCATCTAGCAAAGCATGGCCTTTTGAGCATGTAATGTCTTGTTGTATCTTACCTCTTCTTCTTTGTTGGTGTTCTTTAAAAGGGATTGTGCTTCACAGTGCACGGTGCAAATTGTTGAGATACGCTATTGATGCAGAGTCTGTTTGAATATTCAAAGAAATAAAAAGATTCAGCTTTATATGATCTATTGAATAGCAGTAAAGGAATGTAATTTAAATATAGTTGTGTAATTTTTTTCAATGAACCTTATTTTTTGTTGGGGGCTACACACATATGTCACATACATGAAGCACATTCCATAGTTTAATGTAATTATTTTGTGTACGTGTGACATATCAGTATACATGAGTCAAATTTAAATGGTTAAATTAACCTTATATTTTTTTTTTCCAACACACATAAATGTCTGTGTGTGAGATGTAACTATAGATGATACACATATATGTGCGTGTGACATATCAGTATACATGACATATAATGTCATTTAAATGTAGTTGTTTACAGATTTTGTTTTAAGCTAATTTTGTAGCAGTGGCAATACACATAAATGTGCGTATCACATGTCACTATACATTATACACATATATGTCCGTGTCACATGTCACTATGAAGGGGCAATACACATAAATGTGTGTGTCACATGTCAATATACATGATACACATATATGTCCGTGTCACATGTCACTATGCAGGAGCAATACACATAAATGTGCATGTCACATGTCACTATACATTCTATACATATACGTGCGTGTCAGATGTCACTATACATTATAGACATATATGTGCGTGTCACATGTCATTATACATACACCTCTGTTTAATATAGAATTTTTTTTTTTTGTTTTTTTGTTTTGAGCCTATACACATAAATGTGCCATATATGTCACTACATAAATCCTAGTTTATTTTTTTATTTGTTTGACCTGTCCTGATAATAAAATGTAATATATTATAGCTTACCTCTCAGTTGTAATTTGCACAATGCAAAGTAGTAAATTAGTAAAGAATTGTCTTCTCAAGTAAAAGCAGCAGTTATCTCAGAAGTCACTCCGTTCATCACCTGAGGAGAAATGTATTTTTTTGTGTGAAATAGGCAGTATTTATAAACTTGTAGAAAGTTCGGGAAAGTGAGACCGTTAGAACGCAATACGCATGCACTATTTGCGTTCCAGCTTACAATTTGCGTTCCATCCGCCATTTTGTGCGTATTACTGTTCAAAATGGTGTTTAATATGATTGTGATACGTTCCGCATAGTATGTGTTTCATTATTGCGAGTAAGTGTAGTGTAGTTACGTCTGAAGCCTCGTTTTCGTTTTGTTCGTCGGCCATTTTTTCTCTCGCTTAGCGATGGTATTAGTGTCTAAATTGTTTTATTTTGATTTAAATGTAGGTGTAACTTGTTTTTTTGAGGTGCTGGCTGGTTCCTCTTGCTGTAGGTAAGCTTTTTATGTGTTTGTTGTGTGTATTTCTTAAGTTTTAAATGTTTGTATGTCGGCGTGTTGCGTCCGATGTTTGCGAAGTCGTAATGTGTGGTAACGTGTCTCGTATGGTGTTTGCGTGTGTAGCCTCGTTTTCGTTTTATTCGTCGGCCATTTTTTGTGTCGCTTAACAAACTATTTAGTGTGTAAACTCCTTTATTTTGAGTGCAATTAAGTTGTAAGTTGCATTTTTGAGGTCCTGGGTGCTCCCTCTTGGTGTAGGTAAGGTTTTTATGTATGTGCTGTGTGTATGTATTGTGTTTTTAATTTTGTTAAGTTCGCGAGTTGCGTCCGAGTGTTGCGAGGCCGTAATGTGTGTGAACGTGTGTCGTATGTTGTTTGCGAGTGTCGTAATGTGTGTGAACGTGTGTCGTATGTTGTTTGCGAGTGTCGTAATGTGTTGCGACGTAAACTTTTTTTGCAATTTTGCAAGTGTCGCAGTTGCTGCAACTGAAGACCTCGCTTTGCAAAGTCCTCAGGTGCTGGCATGGAGCGCCTGCGGCGCTCCAAGCCAGCAACTGAGGCCCTCGCTTCGCGAGGGTCCTCAGTTGCTGGCAAGGAGCGCCTTCGGCGCTCCATGCCAGCAACTGACAACCTGGCACAGTGCCCTCGCTTTGCGAGGGCCGCGGGCTCGCTACGCGAGCCCGCAGCGTTAGCAACAACTCGTACGCTCACAACTATATATGTGATTCTTAAACATTTTTCATATTTTCAGGTGAATGTTTTGGATCTAAAGCAGCTGTTGGTGGAACGCTTTGAGTGTCTCCATGACTGTTTGGTACCCAATTGAGACATGGCAACCTGATGCCAGGTTTCCACCTGCCATCATATTTTGTCATGGTCGAGTTGGTCTTATTGAGACCTTCTCTAGGTTATTCTTTTTTTTTTATTGTTTTAATAAAATCCCTATGTTAATTATGAGGGATGACCTGGTTTATCTTTTGTTTAGTTGTTCAGTCTTGTTCAACTCTCCATGATCCTATGGACCACAACACCCCAGGCACAACTATCAATTTGTCTTTGGTTGTGCTTATCCATTCAAGTTTTATTGGCAAATATACTGTAGTAGGTACCAGTTCCTTCTCCAGTGGACTGCAATTTGTCTGACTTCTCTGCTATGACCTGCCCATCTTGTGTGACACAACATGGTATAGCTCATAGCTTAATTGAAGTACATAAGCCCCTTCACCATGACAAGGTAGCGATCCAGAAGGAGTTGATAGGGTTGGAATTGGTTTAATATTGAATATACAGGATCCCATGGAATTTGTATTTACTTCCTCATTGATCAATGGGCTCTTTAATTTTTATCTAAGGAAGAGATACATTATATTCTGTGAGCTTTTGAGACCATACAATCCTCGGACACAATGTATGTATTTGGGCTCTAACAATGATTCCAGACTATGGTCTCACTATGGTGCCCGTAGAGTCCTCTCCACCCTTCTCTTGGCTCCAGCCCATGTAAATAAACTGCCAAAATACCCTTGATGGCTAATTATTACCTGAATTTATAGGAAACTAGGTGCTTCTACCACATAGTCATGTGACCCAAATGTTTCCGTGATCCAATTAGTGCCATGTTGTACAAAAAGAAAATGGGTTTGGTGGCTCTAGGTGTACAAGAGAGAGGTAGTGTGTTGGAGCTGGGCCGGTGAAGTGTTGCAAGACCACAGACTGGGAATCCTGAAATCCAGAGGTTAAAGGGCACTGGCGAAGAAACAATAAAATGTATGAAAACGGATTGAAGCCTCCGGTGAGATGGTATTATAAAATATATATCAGAAAACGGCTAAAAGTAGAGAAGAGAAGAGCCGTTTGCCACAATAAATAGATAGATAGACAATGTGTTGTATTTTTTTGCCTTTGCCTGGAACTTATCTTATGTACAGCGCTACGGAATATGTCTGCGCGTTATAAATAAACAATAATAATAGATAGATAGATTATTATTAGTATTTCTTGGTGCCTCATGCCATTAGATATATAACATATAACTGTGTTTAAATAACAATTAAATCTCTCACAACTTTAAAAGTTTTTTTTTTCACTATTCATCCAAGTATTTTCATGTACAACATGGCACTACAGAAAACTTGAAAGAGAAAAGTTCCCTTTTATAGTGCACACCTATTAATCTCAATTTGTTTGAGAGACCTAAATATTTAATAAAACTTAATTTTTTTTTTCTCCATTCTTTTTTTATTATTGAAGACAAGTTAACAATATAACATTGCATAGAGTAAAAGGAGAAAGAAGAGAACAACATGGCATTCAGGCTATACAGCAACACAATTCCCCAGCATCTTAACAAAGAGGCTGCATGTTATTTCTATTCTAATCTTACTGTTACATTGCTTCATTATTATCCTGTGCCGTGTCTATCCCTCTATGTCTTCAAACAGGATGTTTTTTTTGTTGTCTACCTCTTATCAGGAGATAAGAGTACAAAACTTGGAAAATATTAACATTGACTATGTCAACTTAAAGGGATGGGGGGGGGAGGAGTAATGAAAAAAAAAAAAAAGAAAAGGAGGGTATGAAATACCTGGCGTACTCTTCCAGTGCCGCACCGGTTGAAATTCTTCTGGTATTAGTGGTCATCCTGGCTCCCCAACGTCCGCCATCTTTCGGCAAGAGCCGCCTTCCTTACTGTCCTAGTCAAATCCCAACCTTAATGCTGTGGGCCGAGGTCAGCCATGGTGTCCAGATATTTTGGAATAGGGGGACCGTGTTCTGCAGGACATGGGACAGTCTCTCGTTTACCATAACATAGTTCATTTTCAAAATGATCTCTCTGGAGGTCAGTGTTGCAGCTTTCCAGTTTTTTGCAATACAACTTTTGGTGGCGAGAGCCATATATTGCCATGATTTGTTTTGGGTTTTAGAGAGACTGGGTCCTTGAACCCCCAGAAGACAGGTCTCAATCTCTGGCCCCAGCTTGGTTTCTGTCACTTGCGAGAATAAGTTAGTCATCTCTTTCCACACCTTCTGCACTATTGGATACGTCCACCATATATGTCCTCCATTTTTTGAATTTTGTTAATGCTGTATTTTCCCTTGTTTTTATCCCCTGTATTGCGCTACGGAATATGTCGGCGCGTTACAAATAAAAGTTAATAATAATATGTAGAAAGTCTCCCCTAGCTTTACATCCTCTGAAACAGTCTTCGCTAAGACTATTATTAAGCCTGGACATTAGATAGGGTGTATAATAGGTCCTGTGCAAAACTTTGACTGAGGTCTCAAGTAGGCTATATGTGTATGATCATTTTGTTAAATTGGTACAAATCTCATTCCAGGTTGCTCCATCTAGCTCCCTACCTAGGTCTTTCTCCTATTGGAGCATATATTTCATCTTCTGTTTGTTCAGAGAGTCATTCAAAAAAGAATATAGAGACCCAAGAAGGCCCTTGATAGAGGGCAGCTTTGCACATATAGTCAACCACCAGGAATGTTTGGGGGTCCCATGTACCCGAGTTAATGAGGATATCCAATGTCTAAGCTTTCTGTAATTCCAGAGTTCACTCTCTCTTAGTAGAGCATCATCTGAAAACCAGGTTCCTGCTCTTTCCAGTGGGCTGCTAAGCCACCATTGTCTAGAGGTGAGGCTAAACGCCGTCCCAAATTCCGGGAAAGACCTTACGGATAACAATGGTGATGGGGAGGAGCCAAACCGCCAACCGACTTAAGCCTAGCCCAAGCTGCTAATGTTGAAGATATTATGAGGTTACAGTTACGCTGCCTGACGCCTGAGGGGGCCACATCCCAGACTATAGTATCCCAAGAGTGAGGCCTCATTTGCCAATTCTCTACAAAGGTCCAAAGCGGTTGTAGCTTACCCGAATGAGCCAGTGGGATAAACGCGAGCTGCGCCGCTCTCAGATACAGTCTCAAGTTCGAGCACGATAGTCCCCCCTGTGATCTCCGCCGGAACATTGTCTTTCTTGCTATACGTGGCGACCTCCCTCGCCATATAAAATTGAAAATAGAAGCCTGAATTTTATCTAGCTTCTTCATATCTAGCGGGACTGGGAGAGTTCTAAATAAATACAGTATTATTGGCAATACCGTCATCTTTAACGAGTTTATCCGCCTTGTCCATGAGATATGATATTTCACCCATCGTCGCATTTCTTCCATTAATTGTTTAAATAGGGGTGGGAAGTTGGCCTTATATATGTCCGACAGCTTCCTGGTGATTCTAACCCCCAAATATTTAATAGAGTTTTTGGGCCATTGAAATCTTTACTCCTCTTTCAAGGCCCCCAGGACTGCATGTGGTATGCCAACTGCCAAAGCTTCAGCCTTTTCAACATTAATTTGTAGGCCCGACAGGACTCAAAATCCTCCCAGTGTTGACAACAAAGCAGGAATCAACGTTAACGGTTCTGTTAATGTGCAAAGAAGGTCATCCGCAAAGAGCGAACATTTCAAGTGGTGAAGACCCACCCACACTCCCTGTATATCAGTGTTGCATCTAATTTTTTGAGCCAAAGGCTCAATCGCCAGCACAAATAGCAGTGGAGATAGTGGGCATCCCTGTCGGGTACCCCTCTGGATGGCTATAGAGATGTTCTCTGTTCCCGGGAATTTCAGGCAGACCTGCAGGTTTTTGTAAAGCGTTCTAATGAGATGTACGAGTCTCCCGTCAAAGCCGAATTTGGTCAGCACTGGGTATAGATACGACCACTCCAGTGTGACGAAGGCTTTTTCCATATCGAGGGCTAACACACAGAGGGGGGATTTGCTCTGGGAGGCCAAGTGGATGACATTCATGGTTCTCCTGATGTTGTCAGCTGTCTATCGATTTTGAACGAAACCTGTTTGATCCTTGTGGATCAGATCTGGGAGGAATCCTGAGATCCTATCTGCAATAATTTTGGCTAGCCGTTTAAGGTCCCCATATATAAGGGATATAGGCCTATAATTTTTTGGGTCTAATGGGTCCTTGCCTTCTTTGGGAAAGACAATTAAGTCCGCCCTGTTTAGTTCCGGGGGCATCGTTTCCCCGTTTAGGATGGAATTAAACAATTGGCAAAGGTATGGTGCTAGAATATGCGCAAAAGACTTGTAGTAAGAGTTGGTAAAGCCTTCAGGGCCGGGGGCCTTCCCTGTTTTCAAGTTGTTGATGGCTTTTAATATCTCCTCTACTGTTATCTGAGTTAAGTGTAGCCGCGTTCTGGTCTGAGACTTTGGGGGAGGTCGCAGGAATCTAGGTAAGACCTGAGAACTTTCGGGTTCGGTTACTGCTTCGTGGAGTAAATCGAGCTATAGAAATCCGCAAACGTTTGCTTGATGACATTTTGGCTAACCGTTATCTGCCCCTGTGCAGTTCTGACTGGAATATCTTAGACTCTGCTATCTTAGACCGCAGCTTCCTAGCTAATAAAGAGTCTGGCTTGTTGGCTTTGGAGTAGAATAGATGCTTAGTTCGCCCAAGGGCTTTCTCCATTTTGTGGGAGAGTACTGCGTCTAACTCTAGCCGACACTGATCTATCATCTGGCGAAGTCTGGAAGAGGGGCATGATTGGTTCCTTGACATTAAGTCCTGCAGTTTGATGGTAAGTTCCTGCTCTTTGAGTTTACGTTGCTTTTTAAAAGCAGAAGCCAACAATGCAGGAGCCCCGGATAAAGGCCTTATGGGCCATCCATACCGAGCCTATGTTTGAGTTACCCGTCCTATTGCACTCAAAGTAAAGGTGTAGATCCTTTTCAATTTGTTCTGACAACTCTGGATGAGCGAGCAGGAGATCATTTAGTTTCCAAGCATACGGTGTGGAAATATTTAACCCTAGATCAATGTCTATCCTCACCGCCGCGTGATCCGACCAGGGGCATACCCGTATTTACGCCCTCCTTGATCGATCAAACAATGACGATGCTATCAAGAAGGTATCAATCCGAGAATAAGATCCGTGGGTGTGGCAATAATATGTATAGTCCCTTCTGTGTGGGTGGTGCCCCCTCCAGGCGTCCACCAGGCCCAAACCGTCTAGAGCCTTCTTAATTTGTCTTAATTTGTTTGAGTACCGGTCTGTTTCCGGCGTACCCGTGCGCTCTAGGACCTGATCAAAGGTTAAGTTGAAATCCCCCCCATCACCATCATGTTGCCCGAGTGAGGCTCTAATATCCTTAGGATATGAAGTAGTGATTTGTGTGGTGCACTGGTGGGAGCATAAAAGGAGACGAGGGATATAGTAGTCTCCATGACTGTTCCATGGAGTATTACATAGTGTCCCTCTTTATTCACTACTTTAGGCTCTAGCTGGAAGGGGAAATTGCGATGAATCAGTATCGAGGCCCCTGCTTTTTTGGTAACTTCGGTAGAGGAGTAACAGGTGGGATAGTCCCTGCTAAGTTAATTAGGAATATGTTTGCGAGCAAAATGTGTTTCCTGCATAAATGTAATCGATGGCTTAAAATCTTTGTAGTACATAAAGGCCTTCCTTCTTTTGAACTGGGAGTTAAAGCCCTTTATGTTGTGAGTCAAAAAGGTAAAATTGGAGTCAGCTGGTCTAGCCATTACGAGTGTATAGTGTGGGGCTATGTTGTCCAGTCATCTTACCTTGTCCTGTAGAGGACCCACCAAGGAGAAAGCGGCCGGGAGGGAGCCGGGACTCCACCTGAAAGCCAAGCACGGCCCACTTTGGCACGGAGATGGAGAGAGTACACCAGGGGGGAAAGGGGGGAAAAAGGGACAAAAATGAAATAAGTAATAACAACTTTGTAACTTTTTGCAATTAGTAAAACTAAACATTCATAAAAACAGAATGATTCCTTCAGACACATCTTCCTACACCAGTCGTCTTATCCTGGCACTTCGGGGAAGGATGAGTGGACCTGCCACTCTTCCAAAGGACCCGAATAGGAAGGGGTTGGTAAATTCCAGGGGGGGAACCGGGAGAGAAAGCACCAAATCAGGGTGTGTGGGGGAGTCTTTCCAGATGTAGGATTCCTTATGTAGCAAGAACAATAGAACCAGCAGCCAAGTCCACCCTTAGGGAGATAAAGCATCAGAGCTTAAAAATAGGTAAAAAAGAACTAAATATTCAGACTCAAAAAAACTTGATAGAAAACCGTCTATAGTTCCGAGAGGAGCAAGATCCCGTACAGCCGCACTCTTGTCTTTTTTTGACTGTCTTTTGGTCACAAGCCGCTTGTATCTGGGTCCTCCGAAACTGCCTCATTCAACACCTGGGTAGGCCGGGTCTGGCGTGAGGATGTGAGGCCTGCCGCTGTAATCTCAGTTGTCTGAGTCCGAGCTTTATACGGGACAATTGACCATTGCCGCTTGGGATTGGGACCCGGCCTTTCCCGCCGCGGGTCTGATCTCCAATCCCCTTCTTCTTCCGGGACCATGTGAAGAGATTGGAGGATTGACCAGCCGTCTTCAAGTGAGCGGGCAGAGTATGGTTTGCCCTTGTACTGGAATACCAGGGCAAAGGGGAAGCCCCACCGATACTGAATGTTGTGTTGAATCAGCACTCCCAAGACCGGCTTCATGTCCCTGCGCTTGGCCAGCATGATGGGGGTGAGGTCCACGAAGATAAGAAGTGGAGCATTATCAGGTCCCTTGATATCTGGGAAGTTTTGGGCTGCTGCTAACACCAAGTCTCTTGTTTGTTGCCAAGGAAATCGGATGATAACATCTCTGGGCACTTCCAAGTTTCTTGTCGCCCTCTAGGGCTCTATGGGCCCTTTCAATTTCCAGCCGCGAGGCTGGGACCTCCGGTAGGATCGTGGCCAGAGTCTCTGAGACATATTGCTTCAGATCCTGAACCGCTCTGGGAATCCCTCTCATTCTTATGTTGTGGCGTCTCAAGCGGTTCTCAAGGTCTTCATACTTATCTTCTAAGGACTTTATGCGAGAGGAGTTCTGATGAATCTCCCGCCTATCCCTCTCTTGTGCCTCAACGATCTGATCGGTGGTCTCTTCAAGCAAGTGGGTCCTTTGGCCCAGTTCATGAATATCTTTCTTGATGTCATCAACTGTTTTGGTTATGTATGCTTGTAGTAGACCCTCAATCTGGGCCAAGGAGCTTTTAGAGAGGTTCATATCGGGGTGGGTCTTTTCTTTTTGTTGGTAGGGCTCTCTTATTTCTCCCCATCTCTTGCCATCTTGTGACGTGTAATGAATTGGACATGGGATCAGAGTGGCTGGATGTTCAGGGTCCCAGCAGGCGGTCAAAATATTTTAGTAGGTCAGCTGTTTATTGATAGTAGTTTCCTGTGCGGCTGTGCTAGCTATCCATTAGTACCCCCCTCAAGATGAGATTCAGTCCCAGGGGCGCATTGCTTTAGGCATTGGCCTCACTGGACTCATCCCCCTGATATATAAAAAAACATGGTATATACGGTGTTGAGGACACGGGCAATCATGTTCCCCAATGGCAGTGTAGCAGGATATAGTCCCGGATAAAAGTAATAAGAACAATGACTCTTTTGGTATATTGTCTGGTACCACTGCTGTCAGAAATTTTGATGATTGTACGCAGGCCAGTAGGGGTGCAAGCAGTACAAATATAGGCCTCTGGGTGGCAGCAGTGCTCCTCTAGTACTCTCAATGTTGGGGGATCTTTTCAAGAAACCACTTTAAATTGCTTATTATTCTTATCTATTCTTCCAGGTCATGCCGATATCCTTTCCAGCCCATGATCGTGTCAGGCTGATCAGGCACCAATCAGGTAGATGATGTTAGTTATGGACTTCTGTATGTTTGTATGAGGGCCTCTGGAGTAGTTGCAGGTCAAGCAGCCTCTTGGAATTTTGTCCGTCTTGCCCTCTTCCAAAATGGTGGCTTCCCATTCTGCTGTCTAGTTGTCAGGTATATTCTGGGCTTTGCTCTAGTGTTGGCTTGCCCACAGGGGATAATGGCTTGGAAGGTTTAGGACGTTGTCCCACTTAGGTGCATTAGGGCTCTCTTGGCTTTGCCTCCCCTCTCTGAATCCCTCCTGGCAGTGGCAGCTTCTGGCCTTCCTCTTGGCAGCCCTCTCTTTGTTGCGACACAAAATGGCGGCCGCATTTTTGCTGGCTTTTTGCTTTCAGCAATGGCGGGGTTCTAGGCACCTTCCTCCGTGCCCCTCACCTCCCAGGGTCTGGCCGACGTCACCAGGGGTCTTCCGGAGGCCCTATCCAGGTCCGCTGCCTCACCACCTCTTTGCTCCTAGCCGTGGCTGCTTCTGGCCTTCCCCTGGACAGCCTTCCCTCTAGTGCGCCACAAAATGGCGGCGCCTTTTTGCAGGCTTTTAGCTCCCGGCTATGGCGGGGTCTAGGCGCCGTCACCAGGAGTCCTCCGGGGGCCCTGTCCGGGTCCGCTGCCTCACAACCTCTTCCAGACGGAGGTCGGTGCCAGGGGTCTCTCTCTCCTGCCTGGTAAGGAGCTGGCGATAAGGTGCAGGGGTCGCTGGGTTTCTCTGGTCTCCACAGGGGGGCAGCTCCCGCCGCCTCGCCCCGTCTCTTCCCCTTGTCTGTCTGCCGGGGCGTTAGGGTCTGTAGTGAGTGAAGAGTCAGGAGCAAGGCTGGGTCGTCCAATCCGCCAGGGCCTTCCTTTTCGCCTTTGCAACGCTGAGCCAGGGGAGAGCCGGGCACTGCGCCGAGTGTTGCGGTAGCCTCTTAGGCCCTGCAGGCCTGGAGCTAAGTGGGTGTTGCCAAGCCCCTGACCCCCCTTGTTTCGTATCAATCTGCTACGGGGGCGAAGCAGGTGCGAAGGATGCTAGGCAGGGATCGCTTGGGTGACTTTCTCCCTGAAAAATGAAAATTAAACACTTTCAAGAGCCGAGCTCATCCCTGGCACGTCTGCCACGCCCCCCATAAAACTTAACTTTTTATAACTTCATAAAAACCTTAAAATATATTTAGACGTAGCATAATTAAACAGGTATTGTATAAAAATTCTTTACTAAGGCAAATTAGATATAAGGTGCATTTATTAAGTTTAGTGCTATCAGAAAGTGCATATATTGCAGTTTGGGTATCTAAAAGTGCCAGTGCTATAATTCATAAATCTAAATACTTATATAGAGCCAGTATTTTGTCTGACTCAATTTGAGTGTATTATGTATAACACTATATCATGCCGTTATTTTTAACAGGCAAGTCACTAGTGTGATAATAAATGGTTGTATATGATCACTATGGGACAAAGAATAGGTAAAAATACTGAACATAAATGGACAACATTTAAATCCTTACTAAATACACATACATATCGGCATATACCATGTGGGAATAAAAGTAAAGAAGTAAATCCCATCCAATGTGGCTTAACAATGATTTAAAGAACAAGATACAGAGTAAAAAAAAAGGAAATCACCAAGGCAGCAAAAGGGCTATTAGATTGTGTTAAGCCAATCAGATTTGGGGGACCACGCTCACCCCAATTCTCTCTCTCTCTATGGGTTGCAACTGTTTGTTCAGATCTCGACACCAGCAGACACTTCAGATGACAGCATAGTTTCTGAAGAGACAGGCACCATCAGACCCCTTTTCTTAGGATCTAAGAATCACACACCATGTACCTTTGATTAGTACAAGCAGACTCCGACACTACCTTTATTTAGTGTGTCCACAATCAGACTGCCACTTCTTTATTGTTTCAGAGATATCTAAAAACACACAAAGACCTCACTCCCCCCACATACCTAACCCCGCCTCTTGTGGGCAATAGCTTGTTACACTCTCACCACCTGGGAGATGTCTATCCCATGATACATCCCCCATCTCTAAGTTGCCAGATCTCAAGAATCTAAAAAGATTCTTGAGGAGGTTAGTAGGAACTTGGATCAAGGCAACTCAGTGGATGTAGTCTTTTTAGATTTTGCAAAGGCTTTTGATACAGTGTCACATAGAAGACTATTGTGCTAACTAAGAGATACAGGAATTCCAGTAATTATCTGCTCATGGATCGAGAGCTGGCTAAAAGACAGAAAGCAAAGGGTTGTTGTAAATGGAACATACTCCGATTGGACTTATGTGGTGAGAGAGGTTCCTCAGGGTTAAGTATTAGGTCCTCTCCTTTTTAACATATTTATTAATGACTTAAAGGTAGGATTGGAGTGTGGTGTCCCCATTTTTGCTGATGATACTAAGTTGTGCAAGGTAATTAAATCAGATAATGATGTACTTTCCCTCCAAAGGGATTTGCATAAATTAGAGCAATGGGAAATTAAATTGCAGATGAGATTTAATATGAATAAATGTAAGGTTATGCATCTGGGAAGGAAAAATAGCCATGCAATTTATATTCTTAATGGAGCAAATCTACGAGTATTAGATATAGAAAGGGATTTGGGAGTACTTGTGTACAAACACCAAGGTAGCAGTGCTCAAAGCCAAGCAGCAGCTCCAAAGGCAAATCAAATATTAGCATGTATTAAGAAGGGTATAGAAGCCAGGGAAGCAAATATAATTCTGCCACTATACAAATCTCTAGTACGCCCTCATTTGGAATATGGAGGACAATTTTGGGCACCACTTTATAAAAAGGAAATTTTAGAGCTGGAAAAGGTACAGAGGGGGGTAACAAAACTAATAAGGGGAATGGAGGGGCTAAGTTATGAGGAAAGACTAACCAAATTACACTTATTTTCTCTCGAAAAAAGGCATCTAAGAAGAGATATGATTACCTTATATAAATAATTCCAGGGTGAGTATAAAGATTTGTCAGGGGAGCTTTTTGTGCCAAGAGGTTTTCAACTGACAAGAGGACATCCCTTGAGGTTAGAAGTAAAAAGATTCCACCCTAAATAAATTTGTGTGGAACCTCACTCCCAGACGTCCCGGCAAAGTGTTACGGGGCTCACATTGTGAACTGGATAATTGAGATTTGTGTTGATCTGTAGTCCCGTGGGTCATAGGGATGAGCTTCTATGGCGCTGTGCTAGCCCACAAGAGTTAGCAACAACCCGTAATGCTCACAACTACATTTGTGATATGTATATATATATATATATATATAATTTGTTTTTAATTATTTTTATTTATTTATTTTGCCCCGGGGCCCTCCTTTTTAATAATTATGCTGAATTCATGAAGTTATGATCAATTGAAGTCTATTTCAATGTGTTGGCTCTGTCTGAATAAGTGATGAGCTCTGTACTGCGTGGTATATAATGAATATTAATTAGAATCAGGTGTAGAAACTTTGAATCAGGCAGTGGCTAAGTGACTACTTGTAACTACTCTAGCTGCTGCAGTAGCAACAGAACAGATGACCCAGTAGCTAAGGTTGCAGTCTGTGGTAGTAAAGGTCCTGAGTTCAATTCCCACTAAATACACTTTTTTTTCTGCGCTGCTCAAAAATATGTACTTTCAGTTTTATAATAAAACATGTCAATATGAGGTAGCTGTGTGCATTTTTTGTTTATTTAAAAATACATTTGAATAATTTGAATAATTATGTGAACTAGTTATTTAAAAAAATAAATGCATGTATGTATGTATATATATATATATATATATATATATATATATATACATTTTTAAATAACTAGTTTACATAATTCTATATATAATATTTCATTAAGTGAAATAAGTGTAACTTTTATATTGAAGTTTAAAGCAGAGTGTGTTGGTGCAGTGGTTTCATATAATGGTTTCATTAGTCATTGGTCCTAAATCAGTGTCTTCAGCTTATTTATTTAATAATGTATTTATCAACACACATATGATTGATATATAAAAAATAAGTATATTGGTTAAATAAATAAAAAAGTGAAAGGCAGTGGAATCGAACCTATGACTTACCAATGAAAACAAATCTTTAAAACAAATTACTTACCACTACACCACCACTCTCTCAGCCCTTAACTCCATTGCAGATTTATAATACAATGTGTAACAGTTACAGATCCAGCCTTATTTTTTATGCAGATTCCTCTGGGAGGGGCTTCAAGGGTTAAATTAAAATGACATGAAAATGAAAAGAAATTAAAAGATGTTTGCTACTGGCAAGGAAAGCTATGGCAAGTCTGGAAAAGCTATTAAGAAGGAAAGATATATCACTATCAACAAAGGTCTGCATATTTAGAACTATGGTATTCCCAGTAGTAACATACGTATGTGAGAGCTGGACCATAAAGAAGTCTAAGCGGAGAATTGACGCCAATGAATTGTGGTGTTGGAGAAAACTACTTAGTGTTCTTTGGACTGCAAGAAGATCCAATACACCAGTACTGCAAGAAATCAAGCCAAACTGTTCACTGGGAGGTTTGACCATGAGACTGAAGCTGAAATATTTTGTCCATATCATGAGAAGACGGAATTCAGTAGAGAAGAGTCTGATGCTGGGAAAGAAAGACTGATAAATGAATTCACTGAAGTAATGAAGATGAGCTTGAGGGAGCTCACAGGTGCAGTGGCTGACAGATGTGGCTGGTGTGCTGCGGTTTATATATGTACTAGGAAGTTGCCCATCAAAAATGACGGGATTAAAATTGTAAGGCTGGCGATGCTGTTTGCCATACAATGTGAGGCTTTTAGTCCTCTGAGCACCTTTGGCGTTCATTGCGAGCCCCGCGCTGTGCCCCTTCGGCTCTCATTGTGAGCCTCTCTCCCCAATGTACCGTAAGTTTTCTGTTTTACACGGATCAACATCGGCGCTCATTGCAAGCTCCACGCTGAGTGCCTTTGGCGCTCATCGCAGGGTTTTGCAAAGGGCGCTTTTGGCGCTCATTGCAAGGCTCTCCCGCTCACAGTGCTCATCGTGAGACCCCCCAAATGGCGCTCATCGGGTGGCTAATCGCCAACCTTTGGCGCTTATTGCGAGCCTTTCCTCTCGCCTACTGTATGGGCCGCTCATTGCAGGGTTCGTTACCCTGCAGGTTTTGTGCTTGGGATGCCATGTGTGTCATTCCACCATCTCCCGCTGTCCTTCCCTGTGTCTTTCTCCTCTGTGTCTCTGCTGAATATTTGCGTGGCGCACGGTGACTGCCGTTGGTTTTATTTTCAAAGTCCCGCGTGCCTGACGTTTTTGGTGTAAGTGTTAGTGTGTTCGGTGTGGTGTATTTTCTAAGTCCCGCATGCCTGGCGTTGTTGGTGTAAGTGTTAGTGTGTTCGGTGTGGTGTTACTGTCTTCAGCATCTTGTATTTTGTAGGTTTTGCGCGCCCGGCGTTGCTGAGCCTCGTTTTCATGCTGTTTCTGAAATTTTGCGTTTTTCGGTTGCCAATTTTTTCCTCGCTTAGGCAATTTTACGAGTGATCAAAAATGCCAAATATGGGTGTAATTCGCTTGCAACCTCTATCCCAGGCTTCCTGTGTCTACCCTGTGCTGTGTGTGAGTGTGTTAGAATTAAAAAAAAAAATTGTTTTGTTTTGGTGGGTTTTTAGAGTTACACGCTTGAACAGTGCTGCGCGGGTGGTCACCCACCTTCGGCGCTCATTGCAGCATAAGTGCTGCTTGACTGCTTCGCCTCGATACGCAAAGCTTGAATGTGTGAAAGCGCCGCTGGTTACAATGCTTTGGCGCTCATTGCAGCCTAAGTGGTGCGCGGCTGCTTCGCTTTGCGAAGCTCGCATGTGTAACAGTGCAGCTGGCTGCAATGAGCGCCTTTGGCTCTCATTGCAGCCTAAGTGGTGCGCGGCTGCTTCGCTTTGCGAAGCTCGCATGTGTGACAGCGCCGCTGGCTCGTGGTTGCGCCCTCGCTTCGCGAGAGACACAAATGCATTACCAACATCGCAAGATCCACAACTATATATATGATATATATATATTTGTATATATACTTTAATCTACTAAAGATACCTTCCCTTACTGTATATGTCCTTAAACTCACACATATTATAACTGCACTTGTATTAGAACTGTGCTCAAGCTCCCAAGTTTGCTCCTTACTTGTTAAATTAAGTTAGTTATTAAACCCAGCCCTCTCCATGAAGTGTTTTTAGAGAGCCTGCTTTATCCCCTTCCTCTATTCCCCACCCTGGTGCAACACCCCCTCCCCCTGGCAGCATCATCTATAGGGTCCTGAATAGAAGTTAAGCCTATACCTCCTCTTTCTGATAGTGACTCATTCTGAGGTGATGTCCCCAAGAGCTTGGCTGGTGTCTCCAAGTGTCAGCTCTTCAGGGGACATTTACCACTCATTCAGCATGTACTTTTCTTGCCACCTTCCTCAAAAGTCATAGGCAAAACCTCCTGATTGTTACCTGCCTCTTCTCATTGTTAATATTATTTGGTCATTTCTCATCCTCAGTCCCATTTATATCTTACCCCCATTTATATCTTACCCCCTTAGGTTCTGGGGAGTGAGGTATCTGTTCTGGTACTGGTTGGCATAGTCTTCCTGCTGGACCAGGCAATGCCGCCAGATGAGGAGATTCCCCAATCCTCTTTTTGTTTTTGGAAGGTGGTGCTGAAATGTAGACCAGCTGCCATATCCAGCTACCCCCTTGTTGGTCTTATTCATCCTCTTCCTGGGAACATCACTTATAAATCTAATAAATCTAATGCACACTCCAAATCTGGAAACCCATGAATCAAAAATGTTTTTGCTGGCGAATGTAATGCGCATTTGTCATTAGTACAAGAAGTACAGAACAGTGTGCCACTGTGCTGGGGCTCTCTGGGTTGCCAGGCTCTGCGTGCCACTGTGCTGCGAGATAGTGTGCTGGGCCTCTCTTTGTGCTGAGCTCTGTGTGACAGTGTGCAGGGTCTCAGTCTTTGTGGAGCCACTTCCTCCGGCGGTGATGACGGGGCCCCCCGCCGCCGTCTGCCCATCTGAGAGCCTCAGTCACCCACTCTAGAGCGCCGGGAAGTGAGAGATGGTGGTGTCGTGGGGTATGTCTTGGCCTGTGCTTTCCTTTTTGCTATTACCGGTAATGCAATGTCCCAAAAAAGGGATTAAGACATTGAATCTAGTGCGCCATTGATTCTACTGCGCACTCCAAATTTGGGACTCGATTTTTCACGAAAAAGGTGCGCATTAGATTTGAGTAAATACAGTATATATATATAAATATATATATATATATATATATATATAAGATAAGTTATGGGTCAACGTTTTCATGGGAAAGACATATTGTTCCAATGCAATCTGGTAATGCATGATTAAGATTAATTTTGCTATTTTTTGTGTCCCCTATTCATTTAATCTGGGGGGGGGGGGGTATTTCACCACCATCCCCCCAGTTCCTACTCCCCTGCCAAACACGACCACACTGTGAACTGACCACAGTGAACTAACCAGCATATTATGCTAGGGTTGGATACTGATTGACCTGCTATGGGTCTCTAGAGGGTCATTAGTACTAACCTTTATCTTCTGCTAATTTCTGCAAATTAGACAAGCTGTTTATCTCTTCTCCATTAACATTCCTTTATTTCAGTAACTGCTTTTTTAGCAAAGATAAATCATACAAAACAAATCCTCCCCCTGGTGACCTTTCTTCACCTTCCCTGTCTGTTTATTTAGGTTTCACTCTTATTACTGAGATTCTTATCTTCTGAACCTCTCTCAGTATTTCGCTTTCACTCAGAGTATCTTGTTGTTTAGTAGTCTGACTCTCTGTGACCCTATGGATCGCAGCCCCCCAGGCACATCTGTCAGCAATGCCCCTTTAAGCTCCATCAAGCTCATGTTCATTGTTTCAATTACCATATATATCCCTCTCCGCCTATGCCACCTCCTTCTTCGTGTACCCTTAATATTTCTCAGCATCAGAGTCTTCTCTAGGGAATCCTGCCTTCTCATGTTATGATCATAGTATTTGAGCTTCAGCCCCAGTTTACTGATAGGAAAATGTTTCTTCTCAACAGTCCATGAAGTCACTGCACACTGAGGAGCCACAAAGACTAACCTGTAATTCAGTATGTCACATATATTGTATTGTAGGACGCTTCATGAAACCTAAGGAGCCACAAAGACTAACCTGTAATTCAGTATGTCACATATATTATATTGTAGGGGCTTCTTGCAACCTGACCCAAAATTCAGAATGTCACGTATTGTAGGACGCTTCATGCAACCTGAGGAGCCACAAAGACTAACTCGTAATTCAGTATGCCACTTATTGTATTGTAGGATGCTTCTTGCAACCTGAGGAGCCACAAAGACTAACTCGTAATTCAGTATGCCACTTATTGTATTGTAGGATGCTTCTTGCAACCTGAGGAGCCACAAAGACTAACTCGTAATTCAGTATGCCACTTATTGTATTGTAGGATGCTTCTTGCAACCTGAGGAGCCACAAAGACTAACTCGTAATTCAGTATGCCACTTATTGTATTGTAGGATGCTTCTTGCAACCTGAGGAGCCACAAAGACTAACTCGTAATTCAGTATGTCACTTATTGTATTGTAGGATGCTTCTTGCAACCTGAGGAGCCACAAAGACTAACTCGTAATTCAGTATGTCACTTATTGTATTGTAGGGGCTTCTTGCAACCTGAGGAGCCACAAAGACTAACCCATAATTATATTGTACTAGCGAAATGCCCGTCAAAAAATGACGGCAATGAAATTGTAAGTGAGCTAATGCTGTTTGGTGTGTAAAAATGAAATATATAATACATTAATAAAGGAATATACTTTACCTTTTTGAAGCATTGTGTTGAAGAGCTGACAATCTGTTTTGATGTTGCTGCAGCATTAGTTGTGTGGAACTGCTGTGTAAGCGTGCTAAATGTGTGCAGTGTAATAGTGTGCGTGCGCGAGACGAAACCGTTAGCGTAGTGGTGTACTTCCGCATTGTCGTAAAATGGCGGGTAATGTGTGGTATGCGTCTTTGCGGATTATCCGTAGGTGTTTTGTGGTGTTTTGCGAGTTTCTTGTGGTGTTTTGTGAGTGTGTTGTGGTGTTTTCAATGTTTAGAGTGCTGTAGCCTCGTTTTCATTTTGTTCGTCGGCCATTTTTTCTCTCGCTTAGCGATGGTATTAGTGTCTAAACTCTTTTATTTTTATTTAAATGAAGGTGTAACTTGCTTTTTTGAGGTCCTGGATGGTTCCTCTTGCTGTAGGTAAGCTTTTTATGTGTGTGTTGTGTGTATTTATTGTGTTTTAAATGTTTTTATGTCGGCGTGTTGCGTCCGATGTTTGCGAGGTTGTAATGTCTGCTAACTTGTCTCATATGGTGTTTGCGTGTGTAGCCTCGTTTTCGTTTTGCTCGGCAGCCATTTTTTCTGTCGCTTATGAAATTTTTTAGTGTGTAAATTCTTTTATTTTGAGTGAAATTAAGGTGTGAGTTGCATTTTTGAGGTCCTGGATGCTCCATGTTGCTGTAGGTAAGTTTTTTACGTATGTGCTGTGTGTATGTGATGTGTTTTGAAATGTTGTAATGTTCGCGAGTTGCGTCCGAGTGTTGCGAGGTCGTAATGTGTGTTAACGTGTGCCGTATGTTGTTTGCGTTGCGAGGTAAAGTTTGCGAGGGTCGTAATTGGTGTGTTGTGTTGTTTGCGTTGCAACGTAAAGTTTGCGAGGGTCGCAGTTGCTGGCACGGAGCGCTTTTGGCGCTCCATGCCAGCAACTGCGGCCCTCGCTTTGCGAGAGCCTCAGTTGCTGGCAAGAAGCGCCTTTGGCGCTCCATGCCAGCAACTGAGGCCCTCGCCTGCTGCCCTCGCTACGCAACTGAGGCCCTCGCCCGCTGCCCTCGCGTAGCGAGCCCGCAAGCGTGAGCAATGGCCCGCATGCTCACAACTAGATATGTGATTGTGGGGGCTTCACATAACCTGAGGAGCCACAAAGACTAACCCATCATTCAGGATGTCACATATCATATTGTGGGGGGCTTCACATAACCTGATGAGCCACAAATACTAACATATAATTCAGGATGTTACAAACTGTATTTTCTGGGCTTCTTGTAACATGAGGAGCCACAAAGCCCAACCTGAAATTCCAGATGTCACTTATTGTATTGTAGGGGGCTTCACACAAACAACTTCCTCATAAAAGAAATTCTTTGTAAAACCAGTTACGCAACTTATTGATGATACAGATCTAATGTCTGATAACCGAGAATACCACAGCAATTACCAAGAGACAAAGAATTCAGCCATTACCCCAATCCCCATCCCATCCACTAAATACACACAGGAATCCATCAAGTCTATGTCCCTTATGTTGTTTATAGTCCTGTGTTTGTGGAAGACCTGTATATCTGTTAAACCATTTGTCACTTCGTTTCATTTGGGAGTGGAAGACATTTGTTCTTGAACTTTACACCTGTCAATCAGATTTTTCCGAGAAGAACATGTTACCTGTCTCTGCTGGATAATGTAACTTTATATTAACCAAAATATCCTGCTAGATCCCTTGTAGTGTTATGGATTATCGGGCCAGAATAACTCTCACAAAATAAAAGTAATTTATAGTTTATGTTTATAGTTACATTATAGTTACATTGTTTGAAAAAAAACACTAAAATGCAGAAACTTCAGTCACTTGATATCTCTCTGACCGTTGGTGTATCCCAAGGTTCAGTCCTAGGACCGCTCAACTTCTCCATCCACACATCCCCCCTTGGTACCCTAATAAAGTATTTTGGATCTCAGTATCATCTATAAACAGATGACACTCAAATCCCCCTCTCAGCACCAAGTCTATCACAACTAGAGATGTCGCGAACAGTTCTCCCCTGGACTATTCACAGCGATTTTGGCCTGTTCGCGTTTGCAGCGGACGGCGAACACGTGCGCTTTTCGGTTCGCCCCCTATACTTTATCATTGAGGAAACTTTGACCCTGCACCTCACAGTCAGCAAACACATTCCAGCCAATCAGCAGCATACACTCCCTTCCAGGGCCTTCCATCTGAAGGTCAGCATACATTTTAGAATCATTCTGAAGCTGCATTCGTTGTGAGAGGACAGATAGTGTAGCTGCTGGAGATTTAATAGGGAAACAGATAGCCAGGCTGTGTATTTAGCTTCCACTACAGACCTGAAGGACGCATCTGATATCTGCTGCAAGGATAGCAACCCAAAAAGCCCTTTTTAGGGCTAGAACATCATTTAGTTTATTTTATAATTTTTTTCTGTGTAATCTAATTGCATATGCCTGCCTGCCAGCGTGTGTGTGTGACAGGCTAACACCTAACTGCTTATATTATGCTTAGTGAAATAAAACAACACTTTTTTGACTGTAATAGATTGAATGGCAATTGCCTGCCTACAGGCGTGTGTGTGAAGCCTATTGCATCTACTCTGCCAACTTTTGCCAGTGCACAGTGATACGTCATATCTGGTGCAACCGTAGTGTACAGTGACATAAAACAACACTTTTTTGACTGTAATCGATTGAATATCAGTTGCCTGCCTACAGGCGTGTGTGTGAGGCCTACAGCGCCTACTCTGCCAACTTTTGCCAGTGCACAGTGACACTCATATCTGGTGGCACCTTAGATTGCACGCGCAGTGCCCCAAATTTGAAGTGGGAGGTCCGACCAAGCATCTTTTTCCATCTCCCTGTTCCAAAAATCAATGCCATATACACGTCCCCTAATAGTGGACGTAACAGGGATTAAACCGATAGGAATAGTACTACTTAACAGTACACACCTTATAATAACGCAGACAGAGGCAACGCAGAGAGAGGAGTCTGAAGAAGAGGAGTCAGAGGAGGAAGGTGGCTTTGAGGAGGTGGAAGACCAAACACAGCAGGCGTCCTAGGGGACTTGTTGTCACCTTTCGGGGACCCTTGGTGGCTGGGTGGAGGAAGAGACCATCAATGACATCAGTGAGGACAAGGAACGGGACATGGCTAGCTTGGTATCCAACCTTGTGCAAATGGGGAGTTTGCGGTTGTGCAAAGGAACTGTTTGCGGTTGTTTGCGGTGCATTAAACGGGGAGATTGGTCTGCTACTGTGAAGCGGGTGTAACCCTTACACTACCTGATCGATACAACATCATACCTGATGTTTTAAAGCATGTTATTCCAAACAATTTAGGAATGTTAGGGGATTTATGCCCTTTATGGCTTAAAACTAGACTCTGCATCAACTATGTAATTTTCCGTGGGAGTTTTGCCATGGATCCCCCTCCGGCATGCCACAGTCCAGGTGTTAGTCCCCTTGAAACAACTTTCCCATCACTATTGTCGCCAGAAAGAGTCCCTGTGTTCGCCGGGTTTGCCCGTTCGCGAACATTTGATGGAAGTTCGCGTCCGCTGTTCGAGAACCGAAAATGTGATGTTTTTGACATCACTAATCACAACCTCTCTTCTAGATCAAGTTGCCAACTGCCTCTCTAACATATCCTTCTGGATGCCCTCCTGTCAACTCGAACTCAACATGTCAAAGAATGAGCTCTGGTGTCTTGGGGTTCTACTGGAGCCTGCTCTCTCTTTCATTCCGTACATACAATCAGTCACTAAATCTTATTATATTCACCTTAAAGACATCTCCAAAATACATTATCTTACACAAGACACAACTAAATTTCTAATTCACTCTCTCATCATACTGTATCTCGCCTTGACTACTGTAACTCTCTCCTTGCTTGCCTCCCCATTACAAGTCGGTCCCCACTCCAATCCATAATTACTCATGTAACATACTCAAAGGTCAGTGTCTGCAGCACCTCACTGTATATAACCCCACTGGCTTCCTGAATAAAATTTAAATTATGACCCTTATTTATAAAGTCCTCAACAACAGTGCCCCCTCCTTATATCGCTGTTCTTGTCTCAAAATACTCCCCCAACCGCCACTTCGCTCTGCTAATGATCTTCTTCATTACTCCTCTCTTGTCACCTCCTCTCATTCTCACCTTCAGGACTTTTCTCTTGCTGCCCCTACTCTATGGAACTCCTTGCCTCGCACTAGACTATCCTCCTGCCTCAAAAAATCCAAAATCTTATTAAAAACGCATCTGTTTAAAGAAGCCTATCACATTCAGCCTTAATATGCACAAGTTCACACTCTAAACAAAAAGAGTCAGAGGTGCTCAGTACCTGAGTAGGTTTGTCCTAGAGGTCTGGTCACCTACTCAGGGAGCAGCCTCTTTTAGCCACTTGAGCCCTTCACAGGGAAAAATATCCTGTAGTATCAAAATAGAGATCCAGCCCTGAAATACCAGGCAATTCTACCATGAACAGGAGAAACAGCAAATCCCAGATGTACGTTGTGACCTCTGCGGTCCTTGCCAGTACATGAACATGAAATATTTATAAGACTTAATGTAATCAGTGGAGTGTTACTCGAAATGTCACTCAAACAATCCCAAATCAAAATATAATACAACTGTCATTTATGGGTGGGGCTAACAGTTCCCAAAAAATACAAACTATTTGAGGTTTGGCCAATGGACAGAAACTGGCCCTGATGAAAAAGGGAAAGCTGGACTTGAGAGGGTCATCCATCAGCACTCAGGAGAGAACTATTTCTTATAGAAGGAAGTCTAAAAAGAATCACAGCTAAAGGATGTCCTCCTTCTCAGTATAAAACAAGGAATTTAAGGTGCTGATGCTAGACTGAAGTTTTAAAACCTAAAGCAATGTAATTAATCTATTGAGGTGGGATTATTTACCAGAAATTAGATAGGCTTAATAATGAAGGGAAGTACTGGAACTGGATGAGTGAGAACATAAGGCTAAGTGATTGACCCAGTGTTAACCTCTAGTAAAGAGGAAAGCCTAGTATTGGCCTCTAAAGAGGAATATAGTTGTGTTGTTGTCTTCTAGTGAAGATGTGGAGCCTAGCATTGGCCCTGGTGATGAGATGGGTCCTACCGTTGGACTCTAGTGAAGTAGTAGGGCCTAGCTTTTTTATTCTCTGGTGATGAGGTGGAGCCTAGTGCTGGCCATTAATGGTCATGTAAGGCATAGTGATAACCTCTAGTGATAAGTGTTGGTTAAGTAGTCCACAAAGAGACAATGGTAGATCGTAAAGAATAATATATGGCTTTTCTAACTTGGATAAAACCACAAAACATATGTACATCAGGTTATAAACATAACCGGTACTTGCAGCATCGAGCAGTATCTATGACTGTCATATCTCAAACAGACACAGAGATTACATCCCCCTTCCCAACGGTCACTTAACCGCTTATTGACTGGACACAATTACACACACAGTAAACATAACATTAACATTACATATTGTGTAATACATGCTGTTGTATTTCCCAATAATGTGGGGCCTAGCATTGGCTCCTAGTGATGAGATGGGACCTACGGTTGTACTCTAGTAAAGTGGTAGGGCATACCTTTAGCCTCTAGTGATGAGGTAGGACCTAGTGCTGGCCTCTAGTGCTGAGGGGAGCCCTATTGTTGGCCTCTAGTGAAATACTAAGGCCTAGCTTTGTATCCTATAGTGATGAGATAGGCTTAGTGTTGGCTTCTGATGATTAGGTAGGCCTAATGATGGCCTCTAGTAATTAGACAGGCCTAGTGATGGCCTCTAGTGATTAGGTAGGCCTAATGATGGCCTCTAGTGATTAGGTAGGCCTAATGATGACCTCTAGTAATTAGGCAGGCCTAATGATGGCCTCTAATGATTAGGTAGGCCTAATGATGGCCTCTAGTGATTAGGTAGGCCGGCCTTTAGTGATTAGGTAGGCCTAATGATGACCTCTAGTAATTAGGCAGGCCTAATGATGGCCTCTAGTGATTAGGTAGGCCTAATGATGGCCTCTAGTAATTAGGCAGGCCTAATGATGACCTCTAGTAATTAGGCAGGCCTAGTGATGGCCTCTAGTGTTTAGGTAGGCCTAATGATGGCCTCTAGTGATTAGGTAGGCCTAGTGATGACCTATAGTGATGAGCTAGGGACTAGCATTGGTTTCTAGTGATTAGGTAGTGTCTAGTGTTGGCCTCTAGTGATGAGGTAGGGCCTAGCTTTAGCCTCAAGTGATGACATAGGGCCTACTGCTGTCAGCTTCAAATTGAAGACACATGAGTGGCTTTGCCAGGCTCTATTTAATCCATTCCTACATAACAAATATAGAAAAACAGCAGAAGAAAATGGTGGTGTCAAAGCGTGTCCTTGGAATAAATGATTCAACTCTTCTTTTGGAGATTAAAGGTATAAGTTTATGCAGAATCTTATTTTCTCATTTCCCCTTCCTCATTTTTGTTATTTTTTTGATCATATAAACTTCTTCATATATATATATATTTGAACACATAAACTTCATGATCATCGTTAAAAAATATATATATATTTTAGTAAAATGATTTGTGAAAATGCACATTTCAGTTGCTTTTTATAAATAAAAGTTCCCACTAATTGTGGTTGTGTCTACTGGACCGTGTGTTGAATCCTTCCTTTGTGGGGCTGCGGCTTTGCTTGAAGAATTGTAATTTCTGGCATTTTTCTGGCATTGAGGTCCCATCAATATCTCGCTCGACTGGTTTTTCCTCAGGAATTTATTTTTCTCTGGCAATTTTTGGCCGTGTGAATCGACTCCAATACAATCAGAGATATTTAGATATTTACACATTAGATTCTGCAATATATTTCTGGGGATTGTCCAGTATTAAAATGTGTCCTGGTTCAAAGTATATATATGAGCCATGAAAAAACCAGCGTATACATTTAATCTCCAAAAGAAGAGTTAAATCATTTATACCAAGGTCACGCTCTGTCACCACCATTTTGTTCCGCTGTCTATCTATATTTGTTATGCTGGTATGTGGACTAAGGAGGTTGATGTTATCGTCAAGGACAAAAATAATGGACAATAATACTGGTGAAGATCAGGTAATGTCCATTCCCTAGACCCAGGGAATGAGTAAATAATGGGTTTATCCATTTTGTTTCCATACCAATGGAATTCTTTTGGATGCACTTACTTGGAAGCCAAAATAAGAGCCGATTCTAGACATTTTTCAAAACAATATGGCTACCTTTTATATGAATGTTTGTGAAATATTTAAATGAATGGACAAAATAGCCAATGTCACTAAATAGATGGATATAGACAATAAAAGTGCCGACCATTCTCAGTGCCGACCATTCTCAGATGATAACCAGCATGATGATATCATACATAATAACATACAACCATTGTCCTTAAAGTGAGTATTAGAGGACTTACCCACAGAGACAAGATAAACACTAACAAACTAACAGAAACCAAAATGGTGACAGTCACGTACAACCGGGAATATGAGACGCCAAGACTAGACCACAAAAAAGGAATATGACATTTCATCCAAATAAATAAAAACCAATAGGACCACTCATATATTAGTGCAACGTGGGTCTCTGTCCACACAATGATGTCAGGTTGCTCTGATATGGACACCAATATTAATTTTTCACCCTGCTGTAGCACCACCTGACCCCTCCTGTTAAGTCAGCCTATTGCTTGAATAATATTTAACTTTTATGGGACCCATTACTCCCATGTCAAGGCTACGCCTCACCCAAACCTGCTGCTCAGATAACATTGGTAACCATTGGCGAGATAACTTGATGGTGCCAATGGTGGGATAATATGGTGGGATAATATTATTATAAGCCTAATGTGTGCTATGCTGTCCTGGTGACCACCATCCTGTGCCCTTCTCCTCCCTACAATGTCTACTAATTCCACATTCTACCCCTGAATACTACAAATATGTCGTCTTTGTCCATGTCTTCCTCTCCTTAATGCTACTGTCTTCCTGTGCCCAGCACTGTACTCCTGTACTTGGATCTCTTCTACTATGCCATGCTTTGCCTCCCGTGAATTTTTCTGTCCTGCCCTATTGCCTCGTGCTCTTTTTTTTATCTGCCATGCTTTGTCTTACGCTGTCCTGCGGTGACATGCTCTGTCTAACTCTGCCCTTTTGTGCCATGCTCTGTCTTACTCTACCTTGTTGTGCCATGCTCTGTCTTCCTCTGTCCTCTTGTGCCATGTTCTGTCTTACTCTATCTTGCTGTGCCATGCTCTCTTACTCTGCCCTATTGTGCCATGCTCTGTCTTACTCTACCTTGCTGTGCCATGCTCTGTCTTACTCTGCTTTGCTGTGCCATGTTCTATCTTAGTCTGCCTTGTTGTGCCATGCTCTCTTACTCTGCCACTGTGTTGCCATGCTCTGTCTTACTCTGCCCTATTGTGCCATGCTCTGTCGTCTTTCTCTACCTTGTTGTGTCATGCTCTGTCATACTCTACCTTGTTGTTCCATGCTCTGTCTTACTCTACCTTGTTGTGCCATGCTCTGTCATACTCTACCTTGTTGTGCCATGCTCTGTCATACTCTACCTTGTTGTGCCATGCTCTGTCTTACTCTACCTTGTTGTGCCATGCTCTGTCATACTCTACTTTGTTGTGCCATGCTCTGTCTTACTCTACCTTGTTGTGCCATGCTCTGTCTTACTCTACCTTGCTGTGCCATGCTCTGTCTTACTCTACCTTGTTGTGCCATGCTCTGTCTTACTCTACCTTGCTGTGCCATGCTCTGTCTTACTCTACCTTGCTGTGCCATGCTCTGTCTTACTCTACCTTGTTGTGCCATGCTCTGTCTTACTCTACCTTGTTGTGCCATGCTCTGTCATACTCTACCTTGTTGTGCCATGCTCTGTCATACTCTACCTTGCTGTGCCATGCTCTGTCATACTCTACCTTGTTGTGCCATGCTCTGTCTTACTCTACCTTGTTGTGCCATGCTCTGTCATACTCTACCTTGCTGTGCCATGCTCTGTCTTACTCTACCTTGTTGTGCCATGCTCTGTCATACTCTACCTTGTTGTGCCATGCTCTGTCTTACTCTACCTTGTTGTGCCATGCTCTGTCTTACTCTACCTTGCTGTGCCATGCTCTGTCTTACTCTACCTTGTTGTGCCATGCTCTGTCATACTCTACCTTGTTGTGCCATGCTCTGTCTTACTCTACCTTGTTGTGCCATGCTCTGTCTTACTCTACCTTGTTGTGCCATGCTCTCTCTTACTCTGCCACTGTGTTGCCATGCTCTCTTACTCTACCTTGTTGTGCCATGCTCTGTCATACTCTACCTTGTTGTGCCATGCTCTGTCATACTCTACCTTGTTGTGCCATGCTCTGTCATACTCTACCTTGTTGTGCCATGCTCTGTCATACTCTACCTTGTTGTGCCATGCTCTGTCTTACTCTACCTTGTTGTGCCATGCTCTGTCATACTCTACCTTGTTGTGCCATGCTCTGTCTTACTCTACCTTGTTGTGCCATGCTCTGTCATACTCTACCTTGTTGTGCCATGCTCTGTCTTACTCTACCTTGTTGTGCCATGCTCTGTCTTACTCTACCTTGTTGTGCCATGCTCTCTCTTACTCTGCCACTGTGTTGCCATGCTCTCTTACTCTACCTTGTTGTGCCATGCTCTGTCATACTCTACCTTGTTGTGCCATGCTCTGTCATACTCTACCTTGTTGTGCCATGCTCTGTCATACTCTACCTTGTTGTGCCATGCTCTGTCTTACTCTACCTTGTTGTGCCATGCTCTGTCATACTCTACCTTGTTGTGCCATGCTCTGTCTTACTCTACCTTGTTGTGCCATGCTCTGTCATACTCTCTATTCTCTAGTAGCTGCTCCACTTTACTACATGGTCCAATAGGGTTCTGCTGTTTGTGATCAGTGCATTAGAGGATACCATCTGGAGATTCACAGCTAATATGGCTGTTAGTATACTAGAGGAACATTATAGGGCCATAGATATACTGTAGATATAAACTAGTATGGCAGGCCCATTGTTTTTCTATTTCCTCGCTCAGGACTGACACAATAATAACAAATCATCAATTACACCCCTTCCTCTGTAATGGCTGGGGTGGCAATTTTTTTTATCTATTCTTTGTTTTCAAACTATGCCAATTGACAAATGACCTAGAAATGACCAGAACTGATTTTATTGGGGATTAGTTTTTTATTTTATTTTTATAAGCAACTGAACAAAATGCAAATCAGACATTAAACAGGAAACAAACAACATTTGCACATACCCAACTTAAACCTCCCTCTCCCTTGAGTTTTCCCATTGTCCACTTATTAACCAAGGCACCAGGCCCAGAATGCTGATATACAAAAGGGGGGGGGGGGGGGGGGGGTTGTGCAGCAAGTCTCATCCCTTTTCTTAATTTCCCCCAGTACGTGTAGACTGCTCGTAGCGACATCTCCCACCCTGGGTGCAAGCATGGTGAGAATTAGGTTGGACAATTTTAGCTTGGCTGGAGCTTGACTGGATTCTATTCACAGGGTAGGGTACCATGACCATTGTCAAAGGGGTTTGTTAACTCATTGGTTAGTTCAATTAACTTGGCATTTGGCACATGCAACGGCAAGTCCTGCTCTGTACAATTGTCTTTCAAACTACCAGTTTATCGTTCTTGAGTCAAGCCCTTGGTGCTTGATATCCAGGGCAGATTTCCAGTCAACCCACCTTAGAGGGTCTCTCAAGTGCCATCATTACACTCACTATTCTGAATATCTAGCAGAGTCTCTTTAGACAGTTATAACATCTAGATTCTAGGACTAGCTGTAAGATGAGTCACGTTTGGGCGATTGTTCAGCACGACAACCTGCATATACACAACTGCTTCCTCATTGACTACTCCAAACACACCGAAAAGACACAAATATACTATCCAGCTTCAGCAAACACAAACAATCAAACTGAACAATTCCCAGTGGTTCCCAGGGCAGTGTTTGTGTGGGAACCTCCTTGATCTCCTATTCACAATGATGGAGCTGGGTCATTCTCACCTGACCTTTGCCTTCTGTTCTTGCTCATTATACTAGTTGGTGCCGGAGCTAAGTCTTGATCTCAAGGACTAAATTACCCTTTCTTTGAGCTTTCTGTATACTATATAGCAGTGGCAAAGCTAGGATCTTTATAGTAGTTGGTGTTTTGAAACTCAGTCTTGATCTCAGGAGTGCAGTGTTGTTGATGGCACTGATGGAGTTGTGTTGTTGTAATGGCCCCAAACATGGCTCTCAATGTCTGATCATCCTCATCTCTGTAGGATATGCAGTCATCCAAGAACAACTTGTCCAAACCCTTCTTAAGTCATGTAATGTGCATTCATCATTTAATTATACGTTTCCTAACAAGAACAGCCACAAATGAATGCATATATCATGAGTAAGTGGTGTTAACCATTTATTTTGACTTATTATTGGGTTCTTTGAAATCTCAGCACCAGCACCCTGATATCTGGCTTCTGTATCAGTCAGGGTCTCTCCATCAGGAATCAGCACCTCCAGGAGTCTCAGTAACCTTCCTGTAATAATGACCAGGACAAGTTACTTGCAGGGGGGTGATAGGATCCACCAGGAGCAAAAGGGAGAACATACCATTTCTATATGTCTCAGCAGTGAAGTCAACAATATTTATAGGGGTTAGATACAGAGGGGGTGTATACAACACAACAATGACAGGGAGTGACAGACAAGCACAGGAGATTGACTCCATATGGGGTCTAATAGTCTGGCATCCTGGCATTCTGTCTGGCACCTGTGAACAATAAGCCAACCTCCAAATACACATAATGCTGTCTCCCTGTCTAGTGGTCTAGACCTCAAATAGAGTAGATTAACTTTATCTGGCAAACAATGGGGCAAACCAGATTACAGTACAATGGAGGTGTTTATGCACATAGTCTAGTGGCTGGAGCCAAGCAGTCTGTCCGTTATGGTGGCTCAATGGGCTAAGATCCAGGAACAGGAAAAGGGGTCTCTGACAATACATTAGCTACAAATTAAAAGCTGTAATTATTTATTTTAAGCAGTGTAAATATATTATCAAGGTCTGAGAAAAAGTAAACTATAAAATATGATGCTTCAGTGGCCCTTTAAGGTTTAAAATACCCAAATAATATTCAAACCCAAGTGGTGCCAGGGCCTAGATGCCCCAATCACAGCTTACAAATCAGCAGCAGTCTGTTTGTCTTTTAAGTTGGCTCTTGAAGGGTTTATCCAATCACTTCAGCATTCTAATTGGCACAGACAAAACATGGCCTCTGGGTGTCTTGGCATAATGTTATGTTGGTAAATATACTAGAATGGGTTGCCAGTGTCTGACCTCTTTATGTTCTTGGGATGCCTGTATGATCTGAATTGCAGAATTGTAATTTGTGCTGTGTAATCCATGGGCTGGTTAGTAGGTTACACTGTATTATTAGACCAGGCACTGGAGCACCGCGCGGTGCCTCCCAGGGGTCACATTACACAGATATACTTTTCATTATAAGATTTAAAAAAAGGAACCAGTGGAATCAGATTTAATCACAGGGCTATGAGACTGATAACAGACGAGCGATTGTTTCAATGTGTGGAAACTAAAGATGTGAAATGGACTGTGACCAACAGAGGGGGAAAGACCAAAGAGGACCCCCCCCCCCCCCCCCCGAGAGGGCTCAGGGGTCAAACTAAGGCGGCTCTGGGATCATAAAAAAAGTAATTTTGAATTGAATTTGAACTGAGAAATACAGAATATGGGTGAGGGACAGAGAGAGAAAGAGAGTGAGATGGGGGAGATAGAGAGAGGTAGGGGATAAGGAGAGGGACAGAGAGAAAGAGCGAGCAGAGAAGGGGAGGGAGAGAAAGAAATATAGAGAGAGAAAGAGAGAAAGAGAGAGAGGAGATAGAGAGAGGGAGAGAGAAAGAGAGTGAGAGAGGAGGTAGAGAGAGGGAGGGGATAAGGAGAGGGAGAGAGAGAAAGAGCGAGCAGAGAAGGGGAGGGAGAGAGAGAAATATATAGAGACAAAGAAAGACAGAGTGAGAGAGGAGATAGAGGGAGGGAGAGAGAGAGAGAGAGGGAGGGAGAGAGAGAAATATATAGAGAGAAAGAGAGAGAGAGAGAGAGAGAGGAGAAAGAGAGAGGGAGGGGATAGGGAGAGGGAGAGAGAGAGAGAGAGAGAGAGGAGAAAGAGAGAGGAAGGGGATAGGGAGAGAGAGAGAGAAAGGGAGGGAGAGAGATAAATATAGAGAGAGAAAGAGAGAGAGAGAGTGAGAGAGGAGATAGAGAGAGGGAGGGAATAAGGAGAGGGGGAGAGAGAAAGAGAGAGCAGAGAAGGGGAGGGAGAGAGAGAAATATATAGAGACAAAGAGAGACAGAGTGAGAGAGGAGATAGAGAGAGGGAGGGGAGAGGGAGAGAGAGAGAGAAAGGGAGGGAGAGAGAGAAATATATAGAGAGAAAGAGAGAGAGAGAGAGAGAGAGAGAGAGAGAGGAGAAAGAGAGAGGGAGGGGATAGGGAGAGGGAGAGAGAGAGAGAGGAGAAAGAGAGAGGAAGGGGATAGGGAGAGAGAGAGAGAAAGGGAGGGAGAGAGATAAATATAGAGAGAGAAAGAGAGAGAGAGTGAGAGAGGAGATAGAGAGAGGGAGGGAATAAAGAGAGGGGGAGAGAGAAAGAGAGCAGAGAAGGGGAGGGAGAGAGAGAAATAAAGAGAGAGAGAGAGAGAGTGAGAGAGGAGATAGAGAGAGGGAGAGAGAGAAAGAGAGAGAGTGAGAGAGGAGATAGAGAGAGGGAGAGAAAGAGAGGGAGAGAGGAGATAGAGAGAGGGAGGGGATAGGGAGAGAGAGAGAGAGAGCGAAAGGGAGGGAGAGAGAGAAATATATAGAGAGAAAGAGAGAGAGAGTGAGAGAGGAGATAGAGAGAGGGAGGGAATAAGGAGAGGGGGACAGAGAAAGAGAGAGCAGAGAAGGGGATGGAGAGAGAGAAATAAAGAGAGAGAGAGAGAGAGTGAGAGAGGAGATAGAGAGAGGGAGAGAGAGAGAGTGAGAGAGGAGATAGAGAGAGGGAGAGAGAGAGAGTGAGAGAGGAGATAGAGAGAGGGTGGGGATAAGGAGAGGGAGAGAGATAAAGAGAGAGCAGAAAAGGGGAGGAAGGGAGAGAGAAATATAGAGAGAGAAAGAGAGAGAGTGAGCGAGGAGATAGAGAGAGGGAGAGAGAGAAAGAGATATATATATATATAGAGAAAGAGAGAGATGAGATAGAGAGAGAGGAGAGATGGGGGGATGAGATATATATAGAGAGGGAGAGGGATGAGGGAGAGAGAGAGAGAGAGAGAGTGAGAGAGAGAGAGCAAAGAAGGGGAGATGGAGAGAGAGAGAGAGAGAGAAAGAGAGAAAGATAAAGAGAGAGAATGAGAGAGAAAAAGAGAGAGAGAGATAGATGAGATAGAGAGAGAGGGAGGGAGAGAGAAAGAGAGAGCAAAGAAGGGGATATGGAGAGAGAAAGAGAGAGAGAGAAAGGGAGAGATATAGACAGAGAAAGAGAGAGAGGGAGAGAGGAGATAGAGAGGAGGAGGGGATAGGGAAAGGGAGGAGGGAGGGAGAGGGAAAGAGAGAGAAAGAGAGAGAGGGAGAGCGAGAGAGAGGTAGAGATGAGATAGAGAGAGAGGGGAAGGAGAGAGAGAGAAAGAGAGAGAAAGAGAGAGAGTGAGAGATGAGATAGAGGGAGGGAGAGAGAGCAAAGAAGGGGAGGTGGAGAGAGAAAGAAAGAGAGAGAGAGAGAAAGAGAGAGCAGAGGAGGGGAGGGACAGAGAGAGAGAGAGAAAGATAGAGCAGAGAAGGGGATAGAGAGAGAAAGGGAGAGAGGGGAGGGATGGGGGAGATGAGATATATATAGAGAGGGAGAGGGATGAGGGTTGAGAGAGAGAAAGATAGAGCAGAGAAGGGGAGGGAGAGAGAGAGAAAGGGAGAGAGGGGAGGGATGGGGGGAGTGAGAGAGAGAAAGATAGAACAGAGAAGGGGAGGGAGAGAGAGAGAGAAAGGGAATGAGGGGAGGGATGGGGGGAGAGAGAGAGAAAGATAGAGCAGAGAAGGGGAGGGATGGGATGGGGGAGAGAGAGAGAGAGAGAGAAAGAAAGAGCAGAGAAGGGGAGGGAGAGAGAGAGAGAAAGGGAGAGAGGGGAGGGATGGGGGGGAGAGAGAGAAAGATAGAGCAGAGAAGGGGAGGGAGAGAGAGAGAAAGGGAATGAGGGGAGGGATGGGGGAGAGAGAGAGAGAGAAAGATAGAGCAAGAAGGGGAGGGAGAGAGAGAAAGGGAGAGAGGGGAGGGATGGGGAGAGAGAGAGAGAGAGAGAGAGAGAGAGAGAGAGAAAGATAGAGTAGAGAAGAGGAGAGAGAGAGAAAGGGAGAGAGGGGAGGGATGGGGGAGAGAGAGAAAGAAAGAGCAGAGAAGGGGAGGGAGAGAGAGAGAGAGAGAGAGAGAGAGAGAGAGAAAGGGAATGAGGGGAGGGATGGGGAGAGAGAGAGAGAAAGAGAGAAAGATAAAGAGAGAGAATGAGAGAGAAAAAGAGAGAGAGAGATAGATGAGATAGAGAGAGAGGGAGGGAGAGAGAAAGAGAGAGCAAAGAAGGGGATATGGAGAGAGAAAGAGAGAGAGAGAAAGGGAGAGATATAGACAGAGAAAGAGAGAGAGGGAGAGAGGAGATAGAGAGGAGGAGGGGATAGGGAAAGGGAGGAGGGAGGGAGAGGGAAAGAGAGAGAAAGAGAGAGAGGGAGAGCGAGAGAGAGGTAGAGATGAGATAGAGAGAGAGGGGAAGGAGAGAGAGAGAAAGAGAGAGAAAGAGAGAGAGTGAGAGATGAGATAGAGGG
>JAPZIH010001110.1:0-59560 GCA_027410445.1 Discoglossus pictus
ACACCTAGATAGTAATACCAGTGGGACTCTAACCCACACCTAGAAAGTAATACCAGTGGGACTCTAACCCGCACCCAGATGGTAATACCAGCGGGACTCTAACCCACACCTAAATGGTAATACCAGTGGGACTCTAACCCACACCTAGATGGTAATACCAGTGGGACTCTAACCCACACCTAGATGGTAATACCAGCGGGACTCTAACCCACACCTAGAGAGTAATACCAGTGGGACTCTAACCCACACCTAGATAGTAATACCAGCGGGACTCTAACCCACACCTAGATAGTAATACCAGTGGGACTCTAACCCGCACCTAGATGATAATACCAGTGGGACTCTAACCCACACCTAGATGGTAATACCAGTGGGACTCTAACCCACACCTAGATAGTAATGCCAGTGGGACTCTAACCCACACCTAGAAAGTAATACCAGTGGGACTCTAACCCGCACCCAGATGGTAATACCAGCGGGACTCTAACCCACACCTAAATGGTAATACCAGTGGGACTCTAACCCACACCTAGATGGTAATACCAGTGGGACTCTAACCCACACCTAGATGGTAATACCAGCGGGACTCTAACCCACACCTAGAGAGTAATACCAGTGGGACTCTAACCCACACCTAGATAGTAATACCAGCGGGACTCTAACCCACACCTAGATAGTAATACCAGTTGGACTCTAACCCACACCTAGATGGTAATACCAGTGGGACTCTAACCCGCACCTAGATGATAATACCAGTGGGACTCTAACCCACACCTAGATGGTAATACCAGTGGGACTCTAACCCACACCTAGATAGTAATGCCAGTGGGACTCTAACCCACACCTAGAAAGTAATACCAGTGGGACTCTAACCCGCACCCAGATGGTAATACCAGCGGGACTCTAACCCACACCTAAATGGTAATACCAGTGGGACTCTAACCCACACCTAGATGGTAATACCAGTGGGACTCTAACCCACACCTAGATGGTAATACCAGCGGGACTCTAACCCACACCTAGATAGTAATACCAGTGGGACTCTAACCCACACCTAGATAGTAATACCAGCGGGACTCTAACCCACACCTAGATAGTAATACTAGTGGGACTCTAACCCACACCTAGATAGTAATACCAGTGGGACTCTAACCCACACCTAGATAGTAATACCAGTTGGACTCTAACCCGCACCTAGATAGCCACACCTAGATTGTAATACCAGTGGGACTCTAAACCACACCTAGATGTTAATGCCAGCTGGACTCTAACCCACACCTAGATGGTAATACCAATAGGACTCTAAGCCACACCTAGATAGTATTATCAGCAGGACTCTAACCCACACCTAGATGGTAATACCACTGGGACTTTAACCCACACCTAGATGGTAATACCAGTGGGACTCTAACCCACACCTAGATAGTAATACCAGTGGAACTATAACCCACACCTATATAGTAATACCAGTGGGACTGTAACCCACACCTAGATAGTAATACCAGTGGGACTCTAACCCGCACCTAGATGATAATACCAGTGGGACTCTAACCCGCACCTAGAAAGTAATACCAGTGGGACTCTAACCCACACCTAGATGGTAATACCAGTGGGACTCTAACCCACACCTAAATGGTAATACCAGTGGGACTCTAACCCACACCTACATGGTAATACCAGCGGGACTCTAACCCACACCTAGATGGTAATACCAGTGGGACTCTAACCCACACCAGGATAGTAATACCAGTGGGACTCTAACCCACACCTAGATAGTAATACCAGAGGGACTCTAACCCACACCTAGATAGTAATACCAGTGAGACTATAACCCACACATAGATAGTAATACCAGTGGGACTGTAACCCACACCTAGATAGTAATACCAGTGGGACTCTAACCCGCACCTAGATGATAATACCAGTGGGACTCTAACCCGCACCTAGAAAGTAATACCAGTGGGACTCTAACCCACACCTAGATGGTAATACCAGTGGGACTCTAACCCACACCTAGATGGTAATACCAGTGGGACTCTAACCCACACCTAGATGGTAATACCAGTGAGACTCTAACCCACACCAGGATAGTAATACCAGTGGGACTCTAACCCACACCTAGATAGTAATACCAGTGGGCCTCTAACCCGCACCTAGATGGTAATACCAGTGGGACTCTAACCCGCACCTAGATGGTAATACCAGCGGGACTCTAACCCACACCTAGATGGTAATACCAGTGGGACTCTAACCCACACCTAGATGGTAATACCAGTGGGACTCTAACCCACACCTAGATGGTAATACCAGTGGGACTCTAACCCACACCTAGATGGTAATACCAGTGGGACTCTAACCCACACCTAGATGGTAATACCAGTGGGACTCTAACCCACACCTAGATGGTAATACCAGTGGGACTCTAACCCACACCTAGATGGTAATACCAGTGGGACTCTAACCCACACCTAGATAGTAATACCAGCGGGACTCTAACCCACACCTAGATAGTAATACCAGTGGGACTCTAACCCACACCTATATTGTAATACCAGCGGGACTCTAACCCACACCTAGATAGTAATACCAGTGGGACTCTAAACCACACCTATATTGTAATACCAGTGGGACTCTAAACCACACCTAGATGGTAATGCCAGCGGGACTCTAACCCACACCTAGATGGTAATACCAATAGGGCTCTAACCCACACCTAGATAGTATTATCAGCAGGACTCTAACCCACACCTAGATGGTAATACCAGTGGGACTCTAACCCACACCTAGATAGTAATACCAGTGGGACTCTAACCCACACCTAGATAGTAATGCCAGTGGGACTATAACCCACACCTAGATAGTAATACCAGTGGGACTGTAACCCACACCTAGATAGTAATACCAGTGGGACTCTAACCCACACCTAGATGGTAATACCAGTGGGACTCTAACCCACACCTTGATGGTAATACCAGTGGGACTCTAACCCACACCTAGATAGTAATACCAGCGGGACTCTAACCCACACCTAGATAGTAATACCAGTGGGACTCTAAACCACACCTATATTGTAATACCAGTGGGACTCTAACCCGCACCTAGATGGTAATGCCAGCGGGACTCTAACCCACACTTAGATGGTAATACCAATAGGACTCTAACCCACACCTAGATAGTATTATCAGCAGGACTCTAACCCACACCTAGATGGTAATACCACTGGGACTTTAACCCACACCTAGATGGTAATACCAGTGGGACTCTAACTCACACCTAGATAGTAATACCAGAGGGACTCTAACCCACACCTAGATAGTAATACCAGTGGGACTATAACCCACACCTAGATAGTAATACCAGTGGGACTGTAACCCACACCTAGATAGTAATACCAGTGGGACTCTAACCCGCACCTAGATGATAATACCAGTGGGACTCTAACCCGCACCTAGATGGTAATACCAGCAGGACTCAAACCCACACCTAGATAGTAATACCAGTGGGACTCTGACCCACACCTAGATAGTAATACCAGTGGGACTCTAACCCACACCTAGATAGTAATACTAAGGGGACTCTAACCCACACCTAGATAGTAATACCAGCGGGACTCTAACCCACACCTAGATAGTAATACCAGCGGGACTCTAACCCACACCTAGATATTAATACCAGTGGGACTCTAAGCCACACCTAGATTGTAATACCGGTGGGACTCTAAGCCACACCTAGATTGTAATACCGGTGGGACTCTAACCCGCACCTAGATGATAATACCAGTGGGACTCTAACCCACACCTAGATGGTAATACCAGTGGGACTCTAACCCGCACCTAGATGATAATACCAGTGGGACTCTAACCCACACCTAGATGGTAATACCAGCGGGACTCTAACCCACACCTAGATAGTAATACCAGTGGGACTCTAACCCACACCTAGAAAGTAATACCAGTGGGACTCTAACCCGCACCCAGATGGTAATACCAGCGGGACTCTAACCCACACCTAAATGGTAATACCAGTGGGACTCTAACCCACACCTAGATGGTAATACCAGTGGGACTCTAACCCACACCTAGATGGTAATACCAGCGGGACTCTAACCCACACCTAGAGAGTAATACCAGTGGGACTCTAACCCACACCTAGATAGTAATACCAGCGGGACTCTAACCCACACCTAGATAGTAATACTAGTGGGACTCTAACCCACACCTAGATAGTAATACCAGTGGGACTCTAACCCACACCTAGATAGTAATACCAGTTGGACTCTAACCCACACCTAGATGGTAATACCAGTGGGACTCTAACCCGCACCTAGATGATAATACCAGTGGGACTCTAACCCACACCTAGATGGTAATACCAGTGGGACTCTAACCCACACCTAGATAGTAATGCCAGTGGGACTCTAACCCACACCTAGAAAGTAATACCAGTGGGACTCTAACCCGCACCCAGATGGTAATACCAGCGGGACTCTAACCCACACCTAAATGGTAATACCAGTGGGACTCTAACCCACACCTAGATGGTAATACCAGTGGGACTCTAACCCACACCTAGATGGTAATACCAGCGGGACTCTAACCCACACCTAGAGAGTAATACCAGTGGGACTCTAACCCACACCTAGATAGTAATACCAGCGGGACTCTAACCCACACCTAGATAGTAATACTAGTGGGACTCTAACCCACACCTAGATAGTAATACCAGTGGGACTCTAACCCACACCTAGATAGTAATACCAGTTGGACTCTAACCCGCACCTAGATAGCCACACCTAGATTGTAATACCGGTGGGACTCTAACCCGCACCTAGATGATAATACCAGTGGGACTCTAACCCACACCTAGATGGTAATACCAGTGGGACTCTAACCCGCACCTAGATGATAATACCAGCGGGACTCTAACCCACACCTAGATGGTAATACCAGCGGGACTCTAACCCACACCTAGATAGTAATACCAGTGGGACTCTAACCCACACCTAGAAAGTAATACCAGCGGGACTCTAACTCACACCTAGATGGTAATACCAGTGGGACTCTAACCCACACCTAGATGGTAATACCAGTGGGACTCTAACCCACACCTAGATGGTAATACCAGTGGGACTCTAACCCACACCTAGATGGCAATACCAGTGGGACTCTAACCCACACCAGGATAGTAATACCAGCGGGACTCTAACCCACACCTAGATAGTAATACCAGTGGGCCTCTAACCCACACCTAGATTGTAATACCAGTGGGACTCTAACCCACACCTAGATGATAATACCAGTGGGACTCTAACCCACACCTAGATGGTAATACCAGTGGGACTCTAACCCGCACCTAGATGATAATACCAGTGGGACTCTAACCCACACCTAGATGGTAATACCAGTGGGACTCTAACCCACACCTAGATAGTAATGCCAGTGGGACTCTAACCCACACCTAGAAAGTAATACCAGTGGGACTCTAACCCGCACCCAGATGGTAATACCAGCGGGACTCTAACCCACACCTAAATGGTAATACCAGTGGGACTCTAACCCACACCTAGATGGTAATACCAGTGGGACTCTAACCCACACCTAGATGGTAATACCAGCGGGACTCTAACCCACACCTAGAGAGTAATACCAGTGGGACTCTAACCCACACCTAGATAGTAATACCAGCGGGACTCTAACCCACACCTAGATAGTAATACTAGTGGGACTCTAACCCACACCTAGATAGTAATACCAGTGGGACTCTAACCCACACCTAGATAGTAATACCAGTTGGACTCTAACCCGCACCTAGATGGTAATACCAATGGGACTCTAACCCACACCTAGATGGTAATACCAGCGGGACACTAACCCACACCTAGATGGTAATACCAGTGGGACTCTAACCCGCACCCAGATGGTAATACCAATGGGACTCTAACCCACACCTAGATGGTAATACCAGCGGGACTCTAACCCACACCTAGATGGTAATACCAGTGGGACTCTAACCGGCACCCAGATGGTAATACCAATGGGACTCTAACCCACACCCAGATGGTAATACCAGTGGGACCCTAACCCACACCTAGACAGCACCCTATTATAAATTGATGGTAACACATGTGTGACAATCTAATGTGTCTAGTGTACCATCTTTCTTGCACTATTTAATGGTGAACACAAGGAACTAGAGGTCCATCATCAGCACTGAGCACTTTTCTGACTCTATGGTTTATAAGTATGATGTCATATATACTGTACAGTAGTGACACCAGTATATGTCCCCGAAATACTATTTCAAGGCGAATTCTACGCTGACCAGAACCAAGATTTGGAGACAGAGTAATATCGGACCAGAAGTATCGTATTGGAGCTATAAAAATACCCCATTTTTTGAGGTCATTAAATGTAAGTGCCATACCATACATTTCATTGGTTAATGTGATTATCAAGTGTTCATATTGCACTAGGAGGTGGTGCGCTGTGTCTTCCCCTACCCTTCTTCTTGTTTATACCAGTTACTTGGACACGGTGGGAACGGTGTCCTGTGAGGAAGATGCACCACTCCGAGATATATGGACTGAATTTGGACTGATTCTGGGCTGTATGAGATAAGTCCTTGGGATGATGTTACCTTGAATAGTGTTTGGACTATTATCTGTGGACTTCCATTTTTATATAAGTGTAGATATTATTCAGGTATACTGGGGTAGTATATTGAGGCAGAAATTTCAGATTAAGAGACGTATAGAGTACATAGTGAGCAAGGATCTAGTGGGCCCTTTTTGAGTATTTGTGTATATATCTATATATATAGGTTAAAGTAGGTGTTTTTAGAGCGCTTCATTTCTGATGATCACTATATGTGGGTTGCCACTTAGTGATTATTGGTACCTTTTACGTTCGGCCCTTTTATGGGGGATTAACTCTAGAATATTGGTGAGATTGTACATTTGGGGCATTATTAAGCAGCTCTATTGACCCTAATATACTAGACCTGGGAGAGATTCTGGAATATATTGATTTTTTTAATAATAAAGTTATATAATACACATAACTTATCAGTTTCCTATACGCAATGGCGATGGATAGGAATCTGGGGTCATCACATATTATAATTGTCCTGCTACGAATCGTCGTCGCGCTGTTTGCGTGGTCCGTATGATTTAGCGGGCTTAGCGATGAGCGCCATTGGCGCTCATCGGCCGGCGAGCCTCGCACAGCGAGGCGAGCCGTTAAACCGTAGTACTTTGGCAATGAGCGCCGCGCGAGGCGAGCCGTTAAACCCTAGCAAAAAAATACGTCTGCAACTCGCGAACATGAAAAAAAATACAAACACAATAAGTACACACAGCACATACATAAAAAGCTTACGACAGCAAGAGGGAGCATCCTCGACCTCAAAAAAACAAGTTACACCTTAATTTAGCTCAAAATAAAAGAGTTTAGACACTAAAAAATTCTTGAAGCGAGAGAAAAAATGTCGGCTGAACAGAACGAAAACTACGTTATACCGTTATTGGATCGTAACGGACGATCGCATCTCAGCCAGCCCCTTAATAACTTGCGTGCGCAGAAAGGGTTTACGGGTTTAATGTAATAGCTCTGTAACTCCACAGAATTTCAAGCCCGCAGGCTTTGCGGGTGTACTGTTGCCACTACAGGCTTGGAATTTAATATGGCCCTGAGTGACTATGTTGAAGTTTAATTCACCATCACAAGATAATAAATGCTCTAAAAGAGAAAACTTTAAAAGTGAAAAATAATCTTATTAAATATATTAAAAATATTAATATATATAAAACAATTGCTTAATAACAAATTGTATCAAAATAACTGGATCTTTCTAATAAGAAGTCACAACAGCACGTGATATAATATCTCAAATAATTAATTAAATGATTATATACAGTGGGGGGGGGGGAGTTTTTGATCCCCTGACAGAGAAGTGACCAGTCTATAATGTTAATGGTCGGTGTATTTTATCAGTGAGAGACATAATAACAAGAAATAACCCCAAGAAAAACGCATGTCAAAAAAGTTATAAGTTGATTTGCAGGTCAGTGAGGGAAATAAGTATTTGATCCCCTATCAATCAGCAAGATTTCTGGCTCCCAGGTGTCTTTTATACAGGTAACGAGCTGAGATGAGGAGCATTCTCTTAAAGGGAGTGCTCCTAATCTCAGCTTTTTACCTGTATAAAAGACACCTGTCCACAAAAGCAATCAATCAGATTCCAAACTCTCCACCATGGCCAAGACCAAAGAGCTGTCCAAGGATGTCAGGGACAAGATTGTAGACCTACACAAGGGTGGAATGGGCTACAAGACCATCGCCAAGCAGCTTGGTGAGAAGGTGACAACAGTTGGTGCGATTATTGGCAAATGGAAGAAACACAAAATAACTGCCAGTCTCCCTCGGTCTGATGCTCCATGCAAGATCTCACCTCATGGAGTTTCAATGATCATGAGAAGGGTGAGGAATCAGCCCAGAACTACACGGGAGGATCTTGTTATTGATCTCAAGGCAGCTGGGACCATAGTCACCAAGAAAACAATTGGTAACACACTACACCGTGAAGGACTGAAATCCTGCAGCGCTCGCAAGGTCCCCCTGCTCATGTACGGCGCGTCTGAAGTTTGCCAATGAACATCTGAATGAGTCAGAGGAGAGCTGGGTGAAAGTGTTGGGGTCAGATGAGACCAAAATGGAGCTCTTCGGCATCAACTCAACTCGCCGTGTTTGGAGGAGGAGGAATGCTGCCTATAACCCCAAGAACACCATCCAAAGTCAAACATGGAGGCGGAAACATTATGCTTTGGGCGTGTTTTTCTGCTAAGGGGACAGGACAACTGCATCGCATCAAAAGGACGATGGACGGGGCCATGTACCATCAAATCTTGGGTGAGAACCTCCTTCCCTCAGCCAGGGCATTGAAAATGGGTCGTGGATGGGTATTCCAGCATGACAATGACCCAAAACACACAGCCAAGGAAACAAAGGAGTGGCTCAAGAAGAAGCACATTAAGGTCCTGGAGTGGCCTAGCCAGTCTCCAGACCTTAATCCCATAGAAAACCTGTGGAGGGAGCTGAAGGTTCGAGTTTCCAAACATCAGCCTCGAAACCTTATACTTTTTCCCCACACTGTATATACATATAGGTGTCCCGGAAATATAGCGCACACCAAAAGCGCCATCATCAGCGCGCCGTCAACTGCGTGTCAGACAAATACGCGAGCCCAACAACTACACTCGGGACTACAGTTAAGGTGGCCTTAGGGGTGTTAGGGTTACAGGGCTTAGGGGGTTAGGTTTACAGGGGTTAGGCTTAGGGGGTCTTAGGGTTAGGGTTACAGAAGTTAGGGTTAGGGTTACAGGAGTTAGGTTTAGGGTTACAGGTGTTAGGCTTAGGGTGTCATTGCTAGTGTCCTCTTCTTGTTTTTTTTTAAGAAAACATGTTTTGTATATTTTATTTGTGGTGTCTATATTTTGAGAGCTGTCGTACTTTACTGTATTTGTCTGGCGCGCACATTTGTCTGGCGGGCAGGTGTCGGCGCGCAATTGTTGGTGCTATTGTTCAGCATGCAAATATTTAGATGAATAATCAGAGTATTGCAGTATATAGTGATAACTTTTTATTGGACAAACGTATTCATATGTTTCAAGACGAGCTTTCGAGAGCAGACCTCTCTTTGTCGAGTCAGATTCAATACTGACTCGACAAAGAGAGGAAAGCTCTCAAAAGCTCGTCATGAAACATATGAATACGTTTGTCCAATAAAAAAGGTATCACTATATACTGCAATACTCTGATTATTTATCTGGATTACTGGACATTCACGGCTACCTCACTCTTCATATATAATATTTGTGTATACATATTTATTTATATTAATATATATTTATATATTTTTTTATATATTTGTGTCTACATATATGACACTGGAGGGTGGTCCTGAGGGTCCAAACATTTTTTTTGCCCCACCTCCCTGGGGGCCAAATATTGTTTTGCACCGGGGCCCTCCATTCACTAGCTCCGCCACTGCACCCAGCCCATGTGCCCTAGGCCCCCCTGGAGCCCCTCACCAGGACCCCTCTCTTACTCTGATCGGCAGGAGTAAATCTCTGTGTCTTCTGCGCCTCCCCTGCCGGCGCGTCTATCTGCAGAGGCATAGAGTCTTGAATGACGTCACGTGACTCCCTGCCTCTGCAGACAGACGCGCCGGCAGGGAAGGCGCAGAAGACACACAGAGATTTAAACACTAAGCTCCTCTTCCTGCACCCAAAACCTCCTCAAACCCCACCTCACGTAGCATCAACCCCTATCTGGCATGATCATGCTTTGATTAAATGCAGTTTTTGTCCTAAATCATGGCCCTGGCATCTTAATACTACTTCATTACTGAAGGACCATGTGAAGTCCCAGATACGATAATCCACCCCAGAATTATTTCAAATGAATACTGATTAATTTGATTATAATAATCTGGGGTGCAGTGTAAGCAGGTGGTTTCAATTCTTAAAAAATGTAGCTTTGTATCTGTGCAAATCAATACATGATATTGTAGACATGACACAGAGATGGCAAACTGGACAAGACCCCAACACTGAGGAGGAACCTTCAGATGGAAAAAGGAGAAGGCTTTGTAATGCTGAGAACTGATGTCACTAGAGTAGGTTTGGATGGATCATAAGTATAGTCAGATACATATGATCCATCCAAACCTATTCTAGTGGGGGCAATTCTCTGGGGTTAGAGGAGGTCACAGGGCAATTCTCTGGGGTTGGGGGCAATTATCTGGGGCTGTGGGGCAATTCTCTGGGGATGGGGGAGGTCACGGGGCAATTCACTGGGGCTGGGGGCAATTATCTGGGGCTGGGGGGCAATTCTCTGGGGATGGGGGAGGTCATGGGGCAATTAACTGGGGTTGGGGGAGGTCACGGGGCAATTCAATGGGGTTGGGGGAGGTCACAGAGCAATTCCATGTGGCTGGGGGCAATTCTCTGGAGCTGGGGGAGGTTATGGGGCAATTCTCTGGGGCTTAGGGGCAATTCTCTGGGGCTGGGGGGCAATTCACTGGGATTTGGGGAGGTGATGGGGCAATTCTCTGGGGCTGGGGGGCAATTCTCTGGGGATGGGGGCAATTCTCTGGGGTTGGGGGAGGTCACGGAGCAATTCTCTGGGGCTGGGTGGCAATTCTCTGGGGTTGATGGAGGTCACGGGGCAAATCTCGGGGTCTGGGGGCAATTCTCTGGGGCTGGGGGAGGTGATGGGGCAATTCTCTGGGGCTGGGGAGAAATTCACTGCAGTTAGGGGAGGTGATGGGGCAATTCTCTGGGGCTGAGGGAGGTGATGGGACAATTAAATGAAGCTGAGGGCAATTCTCTGATGCTGGGGGCAATTAACTTGGTTTAGGGGAGGTGATGAGGCAAATCTCTGGGGCTGTGGGGCAATTCTCTGGGGTTGGTGGGCAATTCTCTGGGGCTGGGGAAGGTGATGGGGCAATTCTCTGGGTCTGCGGGGCAATTCACTGGGATTAGGGGAGGTGATGGGGCAATTCTCTGGGGCTGGGAGCAAAAAACTGGGGTTGGGGAAGGTCATAGTGCAATTTTCTGGGCTTGGGGGCAATTCCCTGGTGCTGGGGGAGGTGAGGGGGTGCAATCCACTGGGGTTAGGGCATAAAATGGAGGTTGGGGGAGGTCATGGGGCAATTCTATGGGTTTGTGGGGGCAATTCTCTGGGGTTGGGGGCAATTCTCTCGTGCTGGGGACAATTCTCTGGGGCTGAGGGCAATTCACTGTGGTTGGGGAGGTCACAGGGTAATTCTCTGGGACTGGGGGGCAAAAAACTTGGGTTGTAAAGGTCATGGGGCAATTCTATGGGGTTGTGGGTGCATTTCTCTGGGATTGGGGGGCAATTCTCTGGGGTTGAGGGAGGTCACAGGGTAATTCTCTGGGGCTGGGGGGCAATTCTCTGGGGCTGGGGGAGGTCATGGGGCAATTCTCTGGGGTTGGTGGGCAATTCTCTAGGGCTGGGGGAGGTGATGGGGCAATTATCTGGGTCTGCGGGGCAATTCTCTGGGGTTGGTGGGCAATTCTCTGGGGCTGGGGAAGGTGATGGGGCAATTCTCTGGGTCTGCGGGGCAATTCACTGGGATTAGGGGAGGTGATGGGGCAATTCTCTGGGGCTGGGAGCAAAAAACTGGGGTTGGGGAAGGTCATAGTGCAATTTTCTGGGCTTGGGGGCAATTCCCTGGTGCTGGGGGAGGTGAGGGGGTGCAATCCACTGGGGTTAGGGCATAAAATGGAGGTTGGGGGAGGTCATGGGGCAATTCTATGGGTTTGTGGGGGCAATTCTCTGGGGTTGGGGGCAATTCTCTCGTGCTGGGGACAATTCTCTGGGGCTGAGGGCAATTCACTGTGGTTGGGGAGGTCACAGGGTAATTCTCTGGGACTGGGGGGCAAAAAAACTTGGGTTGTAAAGGTCATGGGGCAATTCTATGGGGTTGTGGGTGCATTTCTCTGGGATTGGGGGGCAATTCTCTGGGGTTGAGGGAGGTCACAGGGTAATTCTCTGGGTCTGGGGGGCAATTCTCTGGGGATGATGGAGGTCATGGGGTAAATCTCTGGGGCTGGGGGCAATTCTCTGGGGCTGGGGGAGGTCATGGGGCAATTCTCTGGGGTTGGTGGGCAATTCTCTAGGGCTGGGGGAGGTGATGGGGCAATTATCTGGGTCTGCGGGGCAATTCACTGGGGTTGGGTTGCAATTCCCTGGTGCTGGGGGAGGTGAGGGGGTGCAATTCACTGGGGTTGGGACATAACACGGAGGTTGCGGGAGGTCATGGGGCAATTCTCTGGGGTTGGGGGGCAATTATCTGGTGCTGGGGAAATTCTCTGGGTCTGAGGGCAATTCACTGTGGTTGGGGCGGTCATGGGGCAATTCTATAGGGTTGTGGGGGAATTTCTCTGGAATTGGGGGCAATTCTCTGGTGCTGTGGGCAATTATCTGGGGCTGGGGCAATTCACTGGGGTTGGGGGCAAAAAACTCAGGTTGGGGGAGGTCATGGGGAAATTCTATTGGGCTGTGGGGGCAATTGTCTGGGGTTGGGGGGCAATTCTCTGGGGCTGGGGGGGTATCACCTGGGATGTAGATAAAACAATCAGAGAATGAAGGGACATGAAAATGTAAAGGAAAAGAAAGTGTCTGACATCATGTGACTTCCCACGGTAGGACAGACTTCCGGTGCTAACTGAGCATGTCTGCACAATCCCAAGGCAAAAAAGATACATTGTATAAGTTATGCAAATTTTCCCTGGGAATTTCAGGGGGTGTCATTGAGAGAAAACTCTGCAAAAGCAAGAAATTCAGCAAACTTCAAGCTAACGGTTTAACTATTTCATTTGGAATAATAACCCAGCTCACTTACATATACCTATAATAACCCGGCTCACTTACATATACCTATAATAACCCAGCTCACTTACATATACCTATAATAACTCACCTCACTTACATATACCTATAAAAACTCACCTCACTTACATATACCTATAATAACCCAGCTCACTTACATATACCTACAATAACCCAGCTCACTTACATATACCTATAAAAACTCACCTCACTTACATATACCTATAATAACCCGGCTCACTTACATATACCTATAATAACCCAGCTCACTTACATATACCTATAAAAACCCACCTAACTTACATATACCTATAATAACTCACCTCACTTACATATACCTATAATAACCCGGCTCACTTACATATACCTATAAAAACTCACCTCACTTACATTTACCTATAATAACCCAGCTCACTTACATATACCTATAATAACCCAGCTCACTTACATATACCTATAATAACCCACCTCACTTACATATACCTATAATAACTCACCTCACTTACATATACCTATAAAAATTAACCTCACTTACATATACCTATAATAACCCGGCTCACTTACATATACCTATAATAACCCAGCTCACTTACATATACCTATAATAACCCACCTCACTTACATATACCTATAATAACTCACCTCACTTACATATACCTATAATAACCCACCTCACTTACATATACCTATAATAACCCGGCTCACTTACATACTCCTATAAGCACCCACCTCACTTACTTATACCTATAATTCTATGCAGTTCAATGAAATCTAAGCAGTTCTCTCCAACACCACAATTCAAAGGCATCAATTCTACAGCGCTCAGCCTTCTTTATGGCCTAGTTCTCCCATCCATACGTTATTACTGGGAATACCATTATTCTAACAATGATGGTGTATTTATTTTACCTTTTAATAGCTTGTCCAGACTTGCCACCATAGCTGTCGTCCCCAGAAACAAACATATTTTAATTTCATTGCTGCGGTCACCATCTGAAGAAATGTTGGAGTCCAAGAAAATAAAATCCATCACTGCTTCCAACTCCTCACCATCTATTTGCCAGGAAGTGAGATTGCTGTTTGCCATGATCGCCTTTTTAACGTTGGCACCAGGCCAGCTTTTGCATTCTCTTATGTCACCGTCATCATTAGGGCCTTTAGTTCCTCCTCACTTTCAGCCATCAGAGTGGTATCATCAGCGTATCTGAGGATGTGGATATTTCTCCCAGCGATATAGATTCCGGCTTTGGACTCATCAAGGCTTTAGAATAGTCTATGGAGCAGAAGTAAATGCTTTCCTGGAACTCTCTGCTTTCTACTCTTCACTAAACTCTGGACAGGAAATGATGTAATCCAAGATGGCTGCCCCCAAAGAACTACAAATATGGCTGACTAGTTCAGAATGCACATCACTACAGATGGACCACTATCAGTAATGTAAGTGGCCTTTCCTATTCAGATGTCACTAAATATGGGAGGGGGCTTTGTTAAGGGGCTCCAGTATTACTATACTATGAACTGCGCTCTCACAATCTGCTGCTTTAAGCCCTGATGTTGGCCCAGCCGTTCCCTCCTCTACACATAAGTTTTCTTGGATAGATCCTTAGCCGGGCCTAGTCCTAATAAGGTGTTCTACCTCTGAGGCCTCGGTGCCTCCTTCATTAGTCATTATATGCTAATGTTATGTTACTTTAGTAGCATCCACAGTAGATGCCACCATCATGCCAGCCCTAGATCCGGTGTGTACAGATCCTCTGATAGAAGCCATAAGAGACACAAGAGTCATGGCAGAAAGTCATCTTTTGCCCGTAGTCATGATCATATTAGCTGCTGTCATTTCCTCACTTGCCGGCATAATGCACGAGAAAGATATCGTGAGGTAGCCGGTCCTCCACCGACTGAAAGGAGCATCTTTCTTCACAACAGGCCTCAGGAGACACAGCCTACCACATCATGAGGTAGGCACTCTGGTCACAGGACATGTAGCGCATTGCCTAAGAGCGTAGGTATAGAAAAATCCCCAAAAGATTTACAAACTGCTTACAGGCTTATGTTATTCTGGCCAGTATTATGGGGGAAAAGCACCCTGAATGGTGCTCGGCGCTCTTCTGTTATTTGGACCAGATAGAAGGGATTCACAGAACATATGGGGGACTTGAGTGGTCAAAAGATAGTAGTGAGGCCTGAGATGCAGTGGGATGACCGAGATGTGGGGAGCTGGTCATCCCACTGGCCAACAACATCGGATGTGACAGGATCAGGAATTCGGCAGCAGGAATAAAGGGTGGTTGTTGTTTTGCCTATAACGAGGGCTCATGTAAATGGGGCACATTGTGTAAATTTAGGCATGAATGCTCGGAATATAACCCAGGACACCCTCTTTTTCATTGTTTCAAGAGGAATAAGTCTCAAAAGGCAGGAGCTGCTGCTTCAATTGGAGAGAACATCAGTACTGGCAACAAAAAAAAGAGGCTTCGAGCAGCGGATGCTGAGTTTCTGTTTATAGGTTTCACAGAAGGTTTTGTTATTCCCTCTTCTAGCTTGAGCATTTTCAGATGCCCGCCCCCCCCCCCCCCAATCTAAAATCAGCTAGAGAAAACCCTGCTTTGGTGTTGGATAAGCTGCTAAGCGAGGTGGGCATGGGCAGAATGGCAGGCCCATTTGTGGAATTGCCTATCTCCCACTTAAGGGTTCCCCCATTAGGTCATTTCCCTATGAGGTTTAGTGCCTAAAAAAGAACCAGGGCACTTTCGGCTGATACACCACCTTTCTTACCCAAAGGGGGCATTAACCATGGAATCGGGAAGGAGCTGGTGTCGGTTAATTCTGCATCTTTTTATCAGGGCCCCAAGAGCATTGCTGACAAAGGTGGACATAGAATCTGCTTTTCGCTCAGCGCCAGTACACCCGTCATCACTTTCTGGCTGTCATATCAATGGTCAGTTTTTTGTAGATCTATGTTTGCCCATGGGTTGAACCATTTCCTGCTCTTATTTTGAGAAATTTAGTTCCCTTCTCCAATGGGTTACCAGTTGTAAGTCGGGTTTAGATCCGTTAGTTCATTATCAAGACAATTTTTATTTGTGGGACACGCAGGTAATTTGAAATACCACTAGCTGAGGATAAAAACGAGGGCCCAACTCATGTCCTTAATTTCCTGGGTATACAAATTGATACTAAAAAGATGGAGTGCAGGTTACCATTAGACAAAGTGCTAGATTTAAAAAGTAGAAACGGTTATGAAGGCAAAGAAGATCACCCTTCGGGAGATGCAGTCATTATTGAGTAAACTGAATTTAGTGTGCAGAATCATGCCTATGGGGCACATCTTTGCAAGAAGATTGTCGCTGGCCACGGCCGGAGTTACCCAGCCACTAGAGATGTCGCGAATAGTTCGCCGGCGGACTGTTCCCGGCGAACATAGCATGTTCGCGTTTGCGGCGAACTGCGAACATATGCGATATTCGACCCGCCCCCAATACTTTATCATTGAGCAAACTTTGACCCTGCATGTCACAGTCAGCAGACACATTCCAGCCAATCAGCAGCATACACTCCCTTCCACACCCTTCTACCTCATGGACAGCAGCCATTTTGGAATCATAACTAACTTGCAGTCTTACTGAGAGGAGGGACAGTGTAGGTGATACTGCATCAATAGGGAAAACCATAGCTAGGCAAGTTTATTCAGTGTCCAGTGCAGTGCTGAAGGACTCTTGTGCATTATTATTATTATTATTACTACTATATAATGTAGCCTGCCCAAAATTTTCGCGACATCACTACCAGCCACACCTTCATATCAGGATGTCATACGAACATAGGGAAGATGTTAGAGTATGGGTATTGTTTCTTACATACTTTAACGTCCTGGCAGTAATTATGCATAATCCTTTTAAAAATTCAGAGTTAAATTTGTTTCCAGATGCGGCTGGCTCAAAGGGCTTTGGGGCGTATTATAAAGGTCACTGGTGTGGAGAGGCATGGTCATTGTAATGGGAGCGGAATTGTTAAGGAACCTTGCCTTCTTGGAACTGTTCCCAATTGTCGTATCCATATACTTATGGGGTCACAGTATGCGCAATCACCATGTGGTCTTTCATTGTGATAACTTTGGGGTTATTCATGCAATTAATACCACTTCGGCTTTCATCGTTACCTGTAGTTGTTAAGGAGATTGGTTCTGAGATGTTTGCAGTTTAATATTTATTGTAGTGCAGTCCGTATAACGTTATTGCTGATGCTCTTTCACGGTTTTAGTGGCAGAGATTTGGGAAAGAGGCACCACCAGCGGATCTCCAGCAGACACCAATACCACAAGAACTTTGGGATCTAGGCCACAGGTACTGAACTCTTGATCCAGAATTCTTTGGTTCCGGTAACCTGGAAATACTATGTGATGGCATGGGATGAATTTTATAGAGGAACAATGTTACAGGAGCCCGGTGGAGACACGCTGCAGTTTTTATTGTTTTTTTTTATCTTACAAAAGCATGCACAGGGTACATCACACACCGCCCTGACCTGTACGCTAGCGGCTTTAGATTTTTCCTTTAAACTACAGGGTTGGAAGGATGTCACAAAGGCTTTCTTGGTTCGGCGGGTCCTTAAGGGCATACTTAGAGGGGGCAGCGCTCGAGCATGTGATAAGACAAGGCCGGTGACATATTTGTTATTGCAACAGTTAATGACCCATTAAGGCGTTCATGTAATTCTATATATGAGTTTGTACTGTTCAAGATGGCATTCTCCATGGCATTTTGGGGCTTTTAGAATTGTCTGAGGGACGGTTATTGTGGTCAAAATATAACAGTAAAAAGAGACTTACTTATCAATCCTGTTACTCAAATCCAAGACAGATCAGTTGGGAAAAAGTAAGGTTGTTTTATACCCATTGGGGGCCTTGCTGCCCCAATAGCTGCGTACGGCAATAACTCAGTTCCCATTCTGTGGGTGGTGGGTATTCTTTTATTTGTGTGGATTTAGAAGCTAGTGTGGTGAAAAGAATTGGGAGGTGAGAGACGAATGCTTTTCAGTGTTATGTTCGTCCTCATTTACTGTCGTAATGTGGTTTTCTTTTAGGAGATCCTTTCCTGGTTTGGGTTGTAGGGCATTCTTTTATTTACTGGGCCAGAAGAGCGGCGGCAATCCAGGATAGAGGCACGCAACTGATTTTCGACAATTCGGATATTGATATCAAGTGGTTTTGTGTAAGGGGCATGAGGTGGGATCAGTTGCTGCAGTTGTTAGTGCGGTAGGCTCGTATATTCGCCCCCCCCCCCCCCCCCATGGTGTATTAGTCCACCTGGGGGGTAACTACTTGGATTTGGTCCCTTTTAAAAAGCTAATTAGGGTTATGAAAAATGTTTTTTGTGGGTTTAGTTGACTTAAATTCCGGGGCTGGTCATTATATGGTCAGAAATTGCTCAACGTGTTTATTGGAGAGCGTTAAGTTAGATAGGGCTAGACTAAAGTTAGACAAAATAATTTCCTCTCTTATTAGGCATTTGTGTGGATTTGCTATACGTCACAGGGATTTTGAGACCCCAGAGGCACCAATATATTACTTAAAGGATGGGGTGCACCTTTATGAGGTGGGTCTTCAGTTGTTTAACTATACTTTGAAAAGTTGGTTTGCAGCAGGCCTTAGCTTTTTTGCTTGGCGGGGCTAGCAGTGTTGGCTAGCTGGGGGTGATCACTAATTGATTTGGTGGGTTGTTTTACACCACGGTTGGTTCGGAGGCCTCCTGGGCATGGGGTTCCTGGAGGCCTCAGTTGGTTGTGGGCTAGCTGATAGCTTTGAGCAATCACTGCTGTTCTTTTATGTTGTTTTATGTTTATAAATAAAGCTGTGGCTTGTTTTATCCCACACCTGGTGTCAAGTGTATTATTTGGGTTAGTGTTGTATATGGGTTAAGTCCCAGCTTTTGGTAGTGTGCCTGGGAAACCTGGAAGGGAGTCAGAAACTATCTCCTCTAAGAGCATATGCCCCTGGGTCAATAATACACCTGCGCACAAAGTCTTGATGAAAATTATGAACCATGTTTTATTTCAGAACAGCATATTTAACCACATCACACAAGGATGGGGGAAGTGGCTACCCTTAGCCAGCCCCAAATGACCTCTGGCCAATCATGAAGGGGAACTGTGTGTGAACCAATAGTCCCCTCCCAGGTCCGCCCACTAGGCGGGGGCAACTAATTCATTTGGACTCTGGATCTCCAGGGGAAAGCACCCTGGCTCTCCTGTGCCCATGCTAGGAAGGCTGAGAAGCCTCAGGCCATCCCATTGTTTCTGGGTGCCTGCCTGTCTGCTCTCCAGCTGTGAGCTCCCCATTGTTAGTACTTTGCTGGACACTTAGCTAATGGGATTAACAGGCCTTTGGGAACAAAGGAGGCTTGGCTGTATTCAGCGGGCTTCCCCTCTACAATATAATAACATACTAATATAATAACATACATTCATATTTACAAATATAACACACAATGTTTCACCCACATACAACCAACATATCCCACTAGCTCTCTCACATGACACCCATTACAATGAGCCTAAACATGGAAGGGATGGGAATATGCTAAGGGGTAAACTTATAATACTTTATCCCCTAGACCACAAAATAACAATATAACCTTATAACAGTATAACAGGGGGTCTGTGAGCCCAAACCCCACTAAGTACAGATGTAGGTATCCTGTACTCCAGTTGTCTTCTACATGGCATGTGGAGAGTAGAGTCCGATCATAAAATGGCTCCTAGAGGTGACCACTGCTGCCAGTCCCAATATGGATGCTGACTGAGCCATGAACTGTCATGCCCATACACAATATGGCCCCTGGGTGTGGCTAATACTGCCAGTCACAAAATGGCAACCGGCTATTCAGGCCAAATCCAATATGGCCACTGGCTGATTCATGACAGACCTCCCCCAAGCGTGGCAGGAAACATCCCTGATTTTCCCAGCTACTCATGAATCTGCTGGTTTGGCCAGGCCCTCTGTATGCTATGCCAGTTCCAGTCTGTTCGCACACAGTCCCAAGGTGTAGCGTCAAAGCCTCCCCTAGTGCGTGGTCTTGTCCTGACTGTACAGAGGAAATTGCTCTTCCCATGCAACCCCCACCCAAATAGTCCAGGATCCCATCTCTCTCTTTTTGGCAGCAGCATGGAAGTCACTGGGGACACAGTGGGTTGCACCCATACACCCTTCTGAGGCAAAGCAGTACTGTTGGGAGCCCCATAAAAAAAACCCTGTCCCATAGCAACCCCTTTCCCTCCAGCCAGTCCCCACAGCTGGGCTGGGGTCTCTAAAACAGTCTCTGGGCCTATGTGACCACAAGGGGACAGTCCACTAACCCCCTCAGACATCATATCACTGTTGGGAGGCCAACAACACACCCACTGCAGAAAAGTACACACCGGGCTGTGCTGACCTCCAGCATCCACGATGATGCCAAGACCTGGATGCTCCTTTCCTGCTGCCTCCCGAACATCTGCAGCCTGGGACAGCTCCTCCTGGTTGTCCTCTATTGCCCCTGGTGGAGCAACTGTGCTCTGGCTCTCTGATGCAGGCTGGGGAATCTCGCAAATTCCCACCCAGCCGGTTCTTTGGGGCCCTCAGCTGACCGTCTTCTTCTATGGCCTTTTGCTTGGTACCCTTGGTACCCAGTCCTCCAGGTTTAACTGGGCCTTTGGAGTGGTGTCTGTTCCAGTGGGCCTCTGGACATTGGTTATCCAGGGGCTCTCCCCACTTGGTTCACCCTCTACTATGGTGCCACACTGCACCCATGGCTCCTTTGTCAAGGCTGGCAAGCTTGCTGCCCCTGTCTGGCTCTTGGTGCCCCTGGCACTCTTGGTGCCTCTGACTCTCTTGGTGCCCCTGGCCCTCTTGCTGTGTGAGGCCTGGTTCCCTGTAGCTAAGAACCAGTTCCTTTCCCTCCCCACAGTCCATTACATAGCCCTCCTGGGCTCTGTGCTTCACTAGCATCTTTTGTAGCAACTCTCCTGGGGTGTCAGAGTACAGATTTTGGTTATCTGTTGTAGGCTGGGGAATCTTATCTTTCCCACCCAACCTGACCTCTACGGCCTTCTCCCCAGAGTGCATTACATAGCCCTCCCCACAGTCTCTTGGGTGGCTATCCTGAGCCCCTGGCTCCATTAGCAGTTCTGGCCCATCCACTATGCCTAGAACTTTGGAGGGCAGACTTAATTCGTCTGGCCCTACCTGTTTAGCAGTTACTGGGGTTTCTGCCAGGATTTGTGCTGGAAGGTAGTCCCCAGGTGAGGCTCTATCCACATCTGGCACCTCAGGCATAACCAGTTTGGAGAAACTGTGCTCAGCTAGCCCTTCCTCTGGGACTAAGCCTCTTGGGGTATCAGGGGACAAATATTGCTTATCTGACCCCACCCAGGGCACATTCCCCTGGGTCTCTGGCTCGTGGAGCTGGTGATTTGGTCCCAAGCTGACTTTATCAGAGATTAAACAAGATCTGCCCCAGAATCAGTGTTTATTTAAAGTAAAATATTAATCAGTAAACAAAGACAAATGTTAGATGCAAATACCTTATATATTACACATCTCCTTCTTATAAAGGTTATTTGTCTATAGAACTGACCAAGTAGAACAGCAAATGACTGTAACCCGTATGTGTCCTCGGATAGCACTAATACCCACGCAAAGGCTGGAACAATACTGTCACAAACAATACAAAATGTTTGTTCGAAGTTCCAGTATTTAGTTATACAACGTGGGCAGGTGCCAGAGGTAGATAGGAATCATATGACAGACAGTCTGTAAATACATTAGAACTTATGCCAAGATAATCTTCTGGAAGAGATTCAGATGCACAGTACATAAGGCAAGTAAAGAGAAAGTGACCAGGACGTTACAGCACCATCTTGGATCTCTGCTCAGATGTCTAAGGCTTAACATCATAAAATGGCTGCCTATGAGTTACATAATTCAGATGAAGCAAAATTCAAAAATAGAGGCGCTCAATCAGAGAACAAGTTAACCTTAATAGGTTAGTTCTATGGACATGATAACCCACTCTGAGAGCAACCTCTTTTAGCCACGTGTGCCCTTCACAGGGAGAAATATCCTGTAGCATATCAGTCTGGTCCCACTCACTAGAGTGGTCCAGCCCCAAAATACCAGGCAATTCGACCCTGAACTGGAGAAAAAGCAAACCCCAGACGTACGTTTCGGCCTTTATTGGGCCTCTTCAGCGAGGTGTAGCTGATGTCTCCCTAAGGCACAGTGAGCAAGGGGTCCACATCTGGAGTACCCAATCATTCTTAGGGAGACTAATCCCTAAGGTAATTTAACTAAACAAATACCAAAATAGTGGCGCTCAATCAGGGAACAAAATAACATTAATAGTTTAGTTCTGTGGACATGATAACCTAGTCTGAGAGCAACCTCTTTTATCTCACGTGTGCCCCTCACAGGGAGAAACATCCTCTAGCATATCAGTCTAGTCCCACTTACTAGTGTGGTCCGAAATACTAGGCAATTCTATCCTGAGCACGAGAAACAGCAAACCCCACACGTACGTTTCGGCCTGATCAGTGAGGTGTAGCTGATATCTGATTGCTCACTGTGCCTTAGGTAATGCAGCTGCACCTCACTGATGAGGTCCACAGAGGCCAAAACGTGGGTTGCTGTTTCTCCTGATCAGGGTAGAATTGCCTGGTATTTCGGGGCTGGATAGCTCTTTTGAGTGAGACCAGACTGATACTACAGGATATTTCTCCCTGTGAGGGGCACAAGTGGCTAAAAGAGGTTCCTCTCTGAGTAGGTAACCAGACCTAGAGGACAAACCTACTTAGGTATTGTTCATTCTCAGATTGAGCGCCTCTGATTTCTTTGGTGTGTACATAATCCAGATGCCACAATGGCAGGACAGTTCTGTCACTGGTATAACACATAGAACACAGTCTTGGGTTATGGGAAAGTTGGGGTGAGGTAGACAACAAATCAGTGACCATTTATCCAATTCAATTCCCACGCAAAACCTAAAGTAGATAAGGACAATTTTCCAGGTTAGACAAGAGGCTAACGAGCCATCCGGTTATGTGCATATACCTTTTTATTATTATTATTAAAGTTTATTTGTAACGCGCCACCATATTCCGTAGTGCGATACATGGATTGTGTTCACACATTGTTAATATCTGTCTTTGAGCTTAGAACCCAGTGTCCAAAATGCATTCCCAAAGCGCCGACACAAGATTGAAAACTAGCAGACTTACTATTGGGACATAATCTTAAATACAACATTTTACGGCAAAATTAGGCATAATTATATACATAAACCAGAAATATAACTTATATTGAAAAAGTGTTTGGTATTTACAGAGATTATCAGCACTTTCCTGGGCTGCTTAATACATACAGTAATATTAGGTGTCATATGTGTATGGTGGGAGAGGGGCACCTGAGGATCATTTTCCTGGGGTGCCTCGGCTGTAAATCTGACCCTGTATATACGAGTGTATGGTGGGAGGGGGGCACCTGAGGATCCGTTTCCTGGGGTGCCTCAGCTGTAAATCTGACTCTGTATATATGAGTGTATGGTGGGAGGGGGCACCTGAGGATCCATTTCCTAGGGGTGCCTCAGATGTAAATCCGACCCTGTATCGATGAGTGTATGGTGGTAGGGGGCACCTGAGGATCGGTTTCCAAGGGGTGCCTCAGCTGTAAATCTGACTCTGTATATATAAATGTATGGTGGGAGGGGGCACCTGAGGATCCGTTTCCTAGGGGTGCCTCAGATGTAAATCTGACCCTGTATATATGAGTGTATGGTGGTAGGGGGCACCTGAGGATCGGTTTCCTGGGGTGCCTCAGCTGTAAATCCGACCCTGTATATATGAGTGTATGGTGGGAGGGGGGCACCTGAGGATCCGTTTCCTGGGGTGCCTCAGCTGTAAATCTGACCCTGTATATATGAGTGTATGGTGGGAGGGGGGCACCTGAGGATCCGTTTCCTAGGGGTGCCTCAGGTGTAAATCCGACCCTGTATATATGAGTGTATGGTGGGAGGGGCACCTCAGGATCCGTTTCCTAGGGGTGCCTCAGATGTAAATCTGCCCCTGTATATATGAGTGTATGGTGGTAGGGGGCACCTGAGGATCGGTTTCCTGGGGTGCCTCAGCTGTAAATCCGACCCTGTATATATGAGAATATGGTGGGAGAGGGCACCTGAGGATCTGTTTCCTGGGGTGCCTCAGCTGTAAATCCGACCCTGTATATATGAGTGTATGGTGGGAGGGGGGCACCTGAGGATCCGTTTCCTGGGGTGCCTCAGCTGTAAATCTGACCCTGTATATATGAGTGTATGGTGGGAGGGGGGCACCTGAGGATCCGTTTCCTAGGGGTGCCTCAGGTGTAAATCCGACCCTGTATATATGAGTGTATGGTGGGAGGGGCACCTTAGGATCCGTTTCCTAGGGGTGCCTCAGATGTAAATCTGCCCCTGTATATATGAGTGTATGGTGGTAGGGGGCACCTGAGGATCGGTTTCCTGGGGTGCCTCAGCTGTAAATCCGACCCTGTATATATGAGAATATGGTGGGAGAGGGCACCTGAGGATCTGTTTCCTGGGGTGCCTCAGCTGTAAATCTGACCCTGTATATATGAGTGTATGGTGGGAGGGGACACCTGAGGATCCGTTTCCTGGGGTGCCTCAGCTGTAAATCTGACTCTGTATATATGAGTGTATGGTGGGAGGGGACACCTGAGGATCCGTTTCCTGGGGTGCCTCAGCTGTAAATCTGACTCTGTATATATGAGTGTATGGTGGGAGGGGACACCTGAAGATCCATTTCCTAGGGTGCCTCAGCTGTAAATCCGACCCTGTATATATGAGTGTATGGTGGTAGGGGGCACCTGAGGATCAGTTTCCAAGGGGTGCCTCAGCTGTAAATCTGACTCTGTATATATGTGTGTATGGTGGGAGGAGGGCACCTGAGGATCCATTTCCTAGAGGTGCCTCAGATGTTAATCCGACCCTGTATATATGAGTGTGTAGCGGAACCCATCCCTGTTTTACCCTGTTTTATGATTATTTAATTCTTGGTTAAAATATGATCCTACAATATGTATGCTGGTTTATGCTCTGCAGAATATTAGCCAGACTTTTGCAGACCTAGGCTAATAGATAATCCTATTACAGAGATTCAAGAGATAAGAAAGTTGTAAAGGATCCTTGCATTTTCCAAAGTGTTTTCATTCTCTGATAAGAACAAAGAAGTGTAATTGAATCAATGTCTGATTGTATCAAAGTTGCCAGGGAGGTGTGACCCCCCCTATTGTTCTCTTTATGTGTATTGTGTGTAGCCAAATATGGGCATGTGTATTGCCTGTGGCCAAAGAGATGTATATATATTTCTGCAATAACAAAATAAAGTCAGTATTCATTTGACTCCCAAATTGTGTGTCGTCCAATATGGGAGGTTGGGAATGGTGAAACTGTAGTGCCTCTTGGGTATTTTATCGTATACTAGCGGAGATTTTGGACTGCGTGTTCCTGCTCTGTTACATTTGTTGGCAAGTGGCGGGATTGTTCTCACGGTCAGAAGGACAGCTACAGGAGACACCATTCCGTGGAGTACAAATTGAGGGCAACGCTAGTATCCGTACAGCGCCCCTGGCTACAGCAGGATGGAACCGGCTAGTTTTCAGACAGCGTTCCATCATGAGGAGGAGGAGGCGGCCGCGGACTACAGGGATGCAGACAGAAAGGAACTCATGGTTACAGTACCTCGTATTACCCCACAGAATGAGTTTGGAAAAGAACTCCAAAGCAGACTGGCCTTTTTCCCAGATACGCTTCCCATGAAAATCTTGGAATGGTTAATGACAGATGTCCACAAATCCATAATGGAAAAGCAGCGGGCACGGGAACGGTCCATCTTGGGAGCTGCTAACCCACCTCCCACCATTAAACCCCCCCCAGCACTGCGTCCGGGTGGTGGGAACTACCAAACCCCTCCACGGTACATCAGGTGCCACACGTGTAACCAGCAGGGTCACATGCAGAGAGACTGTCTCAGAAACAGAAACCGCTCCACGTGGAATACTCCAACTAATTCCACCTCCCAGCAGCAGTGTGTACCCCAGGGGGCCGAAGGTGTCGTCCTTCCCCCCCAGCGGCAGTGTGTACCCCAGGGAGCTGAAGGTGTCGTCCTTCCTCCCCAGCAGCAGTGTGTTCCCCAGGGAGCCGAAGGTGTCGTCCTTCCTCCCCAGCGGCAGTGTGAACCCCAGGGGGCAGAAGGTGTCGTCCTTTCCCCCCAGCGGCAGTGTGAACCCCAGGGGGCAGAAGGTGTCGTCCTTCCCCCTCAGCGGCAGTGTGTACCCCAGGGGGCTGAAGGTGTCGTCCTTCCCCCCCAGCGGCAGTGTGTACCCCAGGGAGCTGAAGGTGTCGTCCTTCCTCCCCAGCGGCAGTGTGTTCCCCAGGGAGCCGAAGGTGTCGTCCTTCCTCCCCAGCGGCAGTGTGAACCCCAGGGGGCAGAAGGTGTCGTCCTTTTCCCCCAGCGGCAGTGTGAACCCCAGGGGGCAGAAGGTGTCGTCCTTCCCCCTCAGCGGCAGTGTGAACCCCAGGGGGCAGAAGGTGTCGTCCTTTCCCCCCAGCGGTAGTGTGAACCCCAGGGGGCAGAAGGTGTCGTCCTCCCCCCTCAGCGGCAGTGTGTACCCCAGGGAGCTGAAGGTGTCGTCCTTCCTTCCCAGCGGCAGTGTGTACCCCAGGGAGCTGAAGGTGTCGGCCTTCCCCCCCAGCGGCAGTGTGAACCCCAGGGGGCAGAAGGTGTCGTCCTTCCTCCCCAGCGGCAGTGTAAACCCCAGGGGGCAGAAGGTGTCGTCCTTTCCCCCCAGCGGCAGTGTGAACCCCAGGGGGCAGAAGGTGTCGTCCTTCCCCCTCAGCGGCAGTGTGAACCCCAGGGGGCAGAAGGTGTCGTCCTTTCCCCCCAGCGGCAGTGTGAACCCCAGGGGGCAGAAGGTGTCGTCCTTACCCCCCAGCGGCAGTGTGTACCTCAGGGAGCAGAAGGTGTCGACCTTCCTCCACAGCGGCAGGGGGTACCCCAGGGGGCCAAAGGTGTCGTCCTTCCCCCCCAGCGGCAGTGTGAAACACAGGGGGCAGAAGGTGTCATCCTTCCCCCCCAGCGACAGCTTACCCTAACCAGGGGAGACACCAATCTCCCAGACGGCGCAGATGGGACCGTGGTCTCTGCGCCCACAGCTTGTCCAGATCCCCAACTACCGTCACTGGGACAACCGGAGGAGGGGGTAAGTACAAATTCCCCTCCCCAGCTAACTTCTAATGTGGCCTCAGGGTTAACAGAGGAAATGTTAACCCCCACTGACCCCCACGTTTCCCTGGCTACTGAGCCGAAATATGTCCCAAGTACCCCAGCAGAAGAGCTGACAGCGGGGCAGAGTGCAGTCGGCCTCTGCCCTCCCTTTGTCCCTTGTACAGAGCAGGATGTCCTGCAGGTTATACCAGCAGAAGAGCTGGCATCAGGGCAGAGTGCCGCTGGCCTCTGCCCCTCAAGTCCCCTCAGCGTGTTGCCCCATCACCACAGCAAAATATCCAGGTACCTGGTTAGACTTCCCCCCAAAGGAGAGATGTGTGACGAAGTGCCCTTCGCCACCTTGGCTTGGAGAGGACTGTTTGCCAGCCTCTTGCCCTGCGACTATGGCCCTGGTACATATTGCCCTTTGGAACCAGTGTTCGGCCATACCAGAGTGTAAGTCACTCATTCTGGCCCTTTACATACAGGGGGGTCATTCTGTACTTGCCCTGTGTGAACCATGATACCCCAGATAACTGTGCCATGAAGCCCATTCATATAATGAAAGACTATGGGAAAGACTTTAGCTACATGGCAATTGAACTGTGTGAAGAGGATCTGAGCGCTATTCGGTGGTTTTGTGCGCTCAGATCCCAGCTATCTGGGGATATGGGAAATGTGAGTAAATGTGAATTGCAGTAATGCTGATGGGTTGTCAAACTAGAGAATTGACCAACAAATACTTTTGTCCGGACATCCCCAGGCCGATCCGTTGGGATCAGACCGTGTATGCCGGCTTATGGTCACGGGGGAGGTGTGTAGCGGAACCCATCCCTGTTTTACCCTGTTTTATGATTATTTAATTCTTGGTTAAAATATGATCCTACAATATGTATGCTGGTTTATGCTCTGCAGAATATTAGCCAGACTTTTGCAGACCTAGGCTAATAGATAATCCTATTACAGAGATTCAAGAGATAAGAAAGTTGTAAAGGATCCTTGCATATTCCAAAGTGTTTTCATTCTCTGATAAGAACAAAGAAGTGTAATTGAATCAATGTCTGATTGTATCAAAGTTGCCAGGGAGGTGTGACCCCCCTATTGTTCTCTTTATGTGTATTGTGTGTAGCCAAATATGGGCATGTGTATTGCCTGTGGCCAAAGAGATGTATATATATTTCTGCAATAACAAAATAAAGTCAGTATTCATTTGACTCCCAAATTGTGTGTCGTCCAATATGGGAGGTTGGGAATGGTGAAACTGTAGTGCCTCTTGGGTATTTTATCGTATACCAGCGGAGATTTTGGACTGCGTGTTCCTGCTCTGTTACAGAGTGTATGGTGGGAGGGGGCACCTGAGGATCCGTTTCCTAGGGGTGCCTCAGATGTTAATCCGACCCTGTATATATGAGTGTATGGTGGGAGGGGGAACCTGAGGATCCATTTCCTAGGGGTGCCTCATATGTAAATCTGACCCTGTATATATGAGTGTATGGTGGGAGGGACACCTGAGGATCTGTTCCTAGGGGTGCCTCAGCTGTAAATCCAACCCTGTATATATGAGTGTATGGTGGGAGAGGGGCACCTGAGGATCCGTTTCATAGGGTGCCTCAGCTGTAATCTGACCCTGTATATATGAGTGTATGGTGGGAGAGGGGCACCTGAGGATCTGTTCCTAGGGGTGCCTCAGCTGTAAATCCAACCTGTATATATGAGTGTATGGTGGGAGGGACACCTGAGGATCTGTTTCCTAGGGGTGCCTCAGCTGTAAATCAAACCCTGTATATATGAGTGTATGGTGGGAGAGGGGCACCTGAGGATCCGTTTCCTGGGGTGCCTAAGCTGTAAATCCGACACTGTATATATGAGTGTGTGGTGGGAGAGGGGCACCTGAGGATCCGTTTCTTGGGGTGCCTATGCTGTAAATCCGACACTGTATATATGAGTGTGTGGTGGGAGGGGATACCTGAGGATTTTTTTCCTAGGGTACCTCAGATGTAAAACCATCCCTGTATATATGAGTCGACGGTGGGAGGGGGACACCTGAGGATCCGTTTCTTGGGGTGCCTAAGCTGTAAATCCGACACTGTATATATGAGTGTGTGGTGGGAGAGGGGCACCTGAGGATCCGTTTCTTGGGGTGCCTAAGCTGTAAATCCGACACTGTATATATGAGTGTGTGGTGGGAGGGGATACCTGAGGATTTTTTTCCTAGGGTACCTCAGATGTAAATCCGACCCTGTATATATAAGTGTATGGTGGGAGGAGGCACCTGAGGATCTGTTTCCTAGGGGTGCCTCAGATGTAAATCTGCCCCTGTATATATGAGTGTATGGTGGGAGAGGGGCACCTGAGGATCCGTTTCCTGGGGTGCCTCAGATGTAAATCCGACCCTGTATATATGAGTGTAGGTGGGAGAGGGCACCTGAGGATGTTTCCTAGGGGTGCCTCAGATTTACATCTGACCCTGTATATATGAGTGTATGGTGGGAGGGGGGCACATGAGGATCCGTTTCGTACGGGTGCCTCAGATGTAAATCTGCCCCTGTATATATGAGTGTATGGTGGGAGGGGGCACCTGAGGATCTGTTTCGTACGGGTGCCTCAGATGTAAATCTGCCCCTGTATATATGAGTGTATGGTGGGAGGGGGGCACATGAGGATCCGTTTCGTACGGGTGCCTCAGATGTAAATCCGACCCTGTATATATGAGTGTATGGTGGGAGAGGGGCACCTGAGGATCTGTTTCCTAGGGGTGCCTCAGATGTAAATCTGCCCCTGTATATATGAGTGTATGGTGGGAGGGGGCACCTGAGGATCTGTTTGACGTGAGGCCTCTGGCATTTACTTTCTGTGTTTTATATGTCTGAGAATGAATCTATACAAATTACCACTATTATCTACTCAGTACTGATATACATCTACACACAGAGGCGTAGCAAGAGCGTGTGCCACCCGGGGCTACCCCTGAGTCTGCCCCCCATGCCCCCAACACCCGCCTCTCCCCAACACGCCCCCAACATGCCCCCCATGATTTTCACTACAACATATTTACTCTGGGTTAATACCACTTGAAAAGAATGAGCAACACCAATATTTACATATTTAAGTAATATATATAACAACTGTTAACTTAATTTGAAGCTGTCAGTCAGCCTTTCTGATCCACCCACAAAACAAGCTTTATGTCTTTATTAATTATAAGTAATCACTGAAGCAGACCCTGGAGCTTTGACTTCCTTAGTCTTGGCTGCAGGCGACTTCACACAAAGGCAGCCATCAAACACTCGGGGAATTATCAGTAATATTCAGTTCATACAATACTTGTTCTTAGCTATAGTTTTTAATTATGTTTTTTTAGGTATTTAATCATTAATGGAGCTGCCCAGTACCGTATATAACTAGTAATAATATATTCTAGTAGGTAACACCCACCATATTAAAAATACTGAATACAAGTGGCTCCTAAAATAGGGAGCCAGACAATAATAAAAATGATCCGGTATTATTATATAAAGCCAGAAGAATTGAGCTTCCACACAAGGTTATTTATAGTAAAGACTGATGAGTATATAAGGGGGTAATCTGGAATATCCTCAAGGGGGGATCCTGTCCCTGGCAGGGCTGGTTGCTGAAAAATAAGACATTTGTGAAGAAATGGGGATTACCACCAGACCTCTCAGAGTAATCACATATATAGTTGTGAGCAGCAGAAAATGTTGCTAACGCTGACATCATAAAGGGGGCGTGGCTATTATGTAAGTGGGGGTGGGCCTAACACCTGATCCTAACAGAAGCATGGCGGCCATTTGCATTTCAGAGAAAGACAGCAAAGTGAGAGAGGGAGACAGCTACAGAGAGAGAGGGAGACAGGTACAGAGAGAGGGGGAGACAGGTACAGAGAGAGAGGGAGACAGCTACAGAGAGAGAGGGAGACAGGTGCAGAGAGAGGGGGAGACAGGTACAGAGAGAGGGGGAGACAGGTACAGAGAGAGAGGGAGACAGGTACAGAGAGAGAGGGAGACAGGTACAGAGAGAGAGGGAGACAGGCACAGAGAGAGAGGGAGACAGGTACAGAGAGAGGGGGAGACAGGTACAGAGAGAGGGGGAGACAGGTACAGAGAGAGGGGGAGACAGGTACAGAGAGAGAGGGAGACAGGTACAGAGATGGAGACAGGTACAGAGAGAGAGGGAGACAGGTACAGAGAGAGAGGGGGAGACAGGTACAGAGAGGGAGAGAGACAGGTACAGAGAGAGAGGGAGACAGGTACAGAGATGGAGACAGGTACAGAGAGAGAGGGAGTCAGGTACAGAGAGAGGGGGAGACAGGTACAGAGAGAGAGAGGGAGACAGGTACAGAGAGAGAGGGAGACAGGTACAGAGAGAGAGGGAGTCAGGTACAGAGAGAGAGGGAGACAGGTACAGAGGGAGACAGCTACAGAGAGAGAGGGAGACAGGTACAGAGATGGAGACAGGTACAGAGAGAGAGGGAGTCAGGTACAGAGAGAGGGGGAGACAGGTACAGAGAGAGGGGGAGACAGGTACAGAGAGAGAGGGAGACAGGTACAGAGAGAGAGGGAGACAGGTACAGAGAGAGAGGGAGTCAGGTACAGAGAGAGGGGGAGACAGGTACAGAGAGAGGGGGAGACAGGCACAGAGAGAGAGGGAGACAGGTACAGAGAGAGGGGGAGACAGGTACAGAGAGAGGGGGAGACAGGTACAGAGAGAGGGGGAGACAGGTACAGAGAGAGAGGGAGACAGGTACAGAGATGGAGACAGGTACAGAGAGAGAGGGAGACAGGTACAGAGAGAGAGGGGGAGACAGGTACAGAGAGGGAGAGAGACAGGTACAGAGAGAGAGGGAGACAGGTACAGAGATGGAGACAGGTACAGAGAGAGAGGGAGTCAGGTACAGAGAGAGGGGGAGACAGGTACAGAGAGAGAGAGGGAGACAGGTACAGAGAGAGAGGGAGACAGGTACAGAGAGAGAGGGAGTCAGGTACAGAGAGAGAGGGAGACAGGTACAGAGGGAGACAGCTACAGAGAGAGAGGGAGACAGGTACAGAGATGGAGACAGGTACAGAGAGAGAGGGAGTCAGGTACAGAGAGAGGGGGAGACAGGTACAGAGAGAGGGGGAGACAGGTACAGAGAGAGAGGGAGACAGGTACAGAGAGAGAGGGAGACAGGTACAGAGAGAGAGGGAGTCAGGTACAGAGAGAGGGGGAGACAGGTACAGAGAGAGGGGGAGACAGGTACAGAGAGAGAGGGAGACATAAAGAGAATTACAGAGCAAGAGAACACACAGACAGTGAGGGAGCACAAAGACAGCGCAGAGAGAGTTCACAGATAGAGCGCACAGTGAGAGAGTGCAGAGAGATTGACAAAGAGAGTGAGGGGTACAGAGACAGATTGCACACAGACAGCAGTGCACATAGGGTGCAGATAGAGAAAGCGCACACGCAGAGAGCACACAGAGATCGACACAGAGGGGGAGGGGTACAGAGGGCGAGAGCACACAGACAGCACACAAAGAGGGAGCGCAGACAGAGTGCACAGAGAGAGTGCACAGACAGAAATCACACAGAGAGACAGTGTGCAAAGAGAGAGAGAAAGACACACACACACAGAGAGCACACAGACAGTGAGGGGTACAGAGAGAGAAAAAGTGAACACAGAGAGATCACACACAGACAGCGGACACGGTCAGCGAGACAGAGCGCACAGAGAGAGAGAGCGCACAGAGAGAGAGCCACAGAGAGAGAGTACACACATACAGCACACACAAAGAGCGGGAGAGAGCACAAAAAGAGAGTGGGCACAGACAGAGAGATCACTCAGACAGCACACACAGAGATCAAGATAGAGAGCACAGAGAGAGAGTGCACAGACATAAAGCGCACAGAGATAGAGAGTGCACAGACAGAAAGCGGACAGAGATAGAGAGTGCACAGACAGAAAGCGGACAGAGATAGAGAGTGCACAGACAGAAAGAGCACAGAGAGAATGCAGAGAGCGAAGAGAAAGAGAGAGAGCACAGAGAGAGAGAGAGTGCACAGAAAGAGCTCACTTAGAGAGAAAGTACAGAGAGAGTGAGAGCATACAGAGAGAGAGTGAGTGCACCAGGAGCGAGAGAGACAGGTCAGAGAGAAAGAAATTAGAGCGAGACACACAAGACAGAGAGAGAAAGAGGCAAGGCCCGTACGTGAGGGCCATACATGACTGGCTTGAGGGGGGGAGAGGCTCAAAATCGCTTACAATTTACAGACTTCAAAAAAATTATGGATTATGGAAGCCATTTTTTTCAAGCCTGTAACTCGGAATCCACTGGGAGCCCGCCAAAAGACGCCAATTAATAAAAAAATGAACTTACAACCTCACACACAGCACAGGGGGAGAGGCAGGGAGTCTGTAAGTGAGGTTGCAATCTAATTTGATATTTAATTGGTTTATATTCCCAAGCCCGCAAATGGTTTCAAACCCGTTAATGCAAACAGGAGCACAGAGGAGAGAGAGGGGGGAGAGGGTGGAAAGGGATACAGGGTAGAGAAAGAGACACAGGGGAGAGAGAGGGTGGACAGACACGGGGAGGGAGATAAGGGGGAAAAAATCGGGAGGGAGAGAGTGCGGAGAGGTTTGCAATGAGCGCCAAAGGTGCTCATTGCGGAGCTCGGGATGAGCACCGAAAGGTGCTCATTGCGAGGCCTGAAAGTTGCAGGTTGGCCGACCCCTGCAATGAGAGGCAAAGCCACTCATTGCGGGGCTCATCATGAGTCCCGGAAAGTAGAGGGGGGGAGAGGCTTGCAATGAGCACCTTCAGCGCTCATTGCAGGGCACGAAAGTTGTATGTTGGCGAGGCCCACAAGTTAGACGGGGGAGAACCTTGCATTGTGTGACAAACAGTATTGCCAGGCTTCAAATTTTGTTGCCGTCATTTTTGACGGGCAAGTCGCTAGTATATATATACTAGCGACTTGCCCGTCAAAAATGGCGGCAATAAGATTGTAAGGCAGGTAATGGTGTTTGGTTGGGACATTAATTTTGTTGGTGTTCCGAGATCCTTCGGCGCTCATTGCGAGGCTGTTGGTTGTTTGTGTGCTATGAGCAGCGTTGGCGGACGTTTTTTGTATGCTAATGAAATAATTAATAAATTAATAAATTAATATACTTTACCTATTTGGAAGTAATATATGCAGGAAGCATTGTGCTGAAGAGCTGACAATCTGATTTCATGTTCCTGCAGCATACAATGTAGGTTTGCAGTGTTGTGGAGCTGAGGTGTAAGTGTCAGCAATGTGTGCAGCGTGTAGTGTAAATAGGCTGCGTGCTCGAGGGGAAGCCGTTATGGTAGCTGTGTACTTCCGCATTGTGTTGGGAAATGGCGGTTAATGTGTATGTGGTACGCGGCTTGTTAATAGTGTATCTTGGACCTTGTATGGCTTTTTCGGAAAATCTGTATGTGTTTGGTGGTGTTTTCCGTATTTAGAGTCCTTTAGCCTCGTTTTCGTATTTTTCTGCGGCCATTTTTTCTCTCGCTTAGATGAATTTCAGGTGTCTAAACTGGACTTAAATAGAGGTGTAACGTCACTTGCAGAGGTCCTGGGCGCCCCCCCCCCCCTTGCTGTAGGTTAGCTTTTTATGTGTTTGTTGTGTGTATTTATTGTGTTTTTTATGTTTTCATGTGCGCCTAGTTCGGGCGCTAAGGTTGTATTTTTGCGAGCTTGTAATGCTTTTTTTCTAAGTCCTGCGGCTCGTATTTGTGGCTGGTAAGTCCATAAATTTTGCAGTGTAAGTCCCGCCTGCGGCTCATTGCAGTCGACATGGGAGCCTCCACCTCCGCAAATACGGCCCCTCGCTTCGCGACGGTCAGCATTTGCGTGCCTAAAATCATAGGAGGTCATAAGGATGAGCGCTTTTGGCGCTCATCAGCAGCGCAAGGAGCGCCTTTGGCGCTTCTTGCCAGCAACTGCGGCCCTCGCTTCATGGGAGGGAAAGGCAGAAAGACAGGTGACAGTGGTGGGCTGAGACGTGAAAAGGGTGAGAGGGGGGAGGTGGTAAGAGAAAGAGAGGGAAGAAAGGGAGGAATGGAGAAGGAATGGGGAGAGGGTGACAAAAAGGTGAAGGAGAGGTGAGTAGGAGAGACTAGGGGTGAGAGAGAGAGAAGAAGGAAAGATGGAAAGGACAGAGAGAAGGGGAGAAAGGAGGAGGGAAATAGAGGAGAAGAGGGATGAGTAAGGGAATAGAGAGGAGGGGGAGATGGAAATGAGGGAATGGAGGAGAAGAATGGGAAAAGTGGGGAGAGAGAAGTGGGACAGAGAAAATGAAGGAGGTGTAGTTTTCTAACATTAGAGATTTATACAAAAAAAATTTAATAAAATAAAACCTATTTATTATTAAGGTCATAATGTTTACAATAATTAACTCGATATACGCCATATTTTATAGCTTCCTTTTTTTCCAAATTATTTTTGACAAACAAGAAAACTAATAAACATATAACGTATTGTTCAGGCGTGAGACGCGTCCTCCATGCTATGTGCAGTAGAGCCGCATACGAGGTTATCTTTTTTAAAATATATAATGATCAGTAAAGTCTTTGGCCCCCATTCCATTGAGGTTTCGGGCGATCCGGGAGCCCGTAAGACAGGTTGCAAAGAAAACCTACAAAATGAGGCCATAGAAATCATAGGGACTGCAACATCTCTTCTCAACAGCATTCCTCAGTGACCATCAATTGGTGACATGTTAAACAGAACCCTACGTGTCCACAGAGAAGAGGATCATGGTCCATGTGATGGGAGGTAGACATCTGCATAGAAAATATCACCATCACATAGGCCAAGATCCAAGACTCTGTAGCCAGGCTAGATTAGGTTAACATTGTGACCAAAAGATTGTCACTGAGTAGAGCTATGTCCTCCTAGGCACAGGGCCCTAATCCCTGGTGGCCGAGCAGGGGGATTCATACCCCCCCGGGAGGCAGTGGCACCTGCATTGGTGGAAGCATGGTGGGAGGAGAGCAGGGGCCGGGCTGTGGGTGACCAGGGGATGCCTCCGGGGTGGAGGAGGAGGGGCTTGGGACCAGATTGTGTCACATGGCCTCTGTGGTAACTCATTGGAATGTGCTAATCCTAAACATCACAGGCAGGTAGAATTGAGTCAGAAAAATGTTGGCCTTACAACTCGTAACTTACGCACGGCTAAAATCTCAAATCGCTATTCAATTGCTCCAATTCCCCGAGCTCGCCAACGTATCCAAACTCATAAACCGCAAATGGAGGAGAAAATCCTACATGTGCTCGAGAGGACCCGCAAAGGGGTTAAACACCAATCTGTAGCACTGTAAGTGCAAATAAAACAGTAATCCTGCACTGTAAATTACGGGGAAAGACGACAGACATTATAATTAATTGCACAACAGTTTCAAGCCCGCAGATCTGCAGGAAATAAGTTTTATTTATAGGTTTCATTTTGCGTCTGTCTGCTATCAAGTTACAGGCGTTCAATTGAATGAGGCCCATTACAGCAATCTAATATCTAATGATGTTTTGCCACAGGACACAACCCATCAGTACCTCTAGTCATTCACATATGATAATAATGTAACGATTCCCTAAATCATTTATACAACCTTTCTAATATATCCTATATAATGAGACCTAGGAAAGTACTGTAAGAATGAGCTGGTCTGGGGTGTTTCTTGTAATCATATAAATATAATGACCCCCCACGTGCCCGGAGCATAGAGCTGGACGTGGCCTCATTGGGAAACGCGTGGGACTAAACCAGCTATATATATATATATATATATAGAACATACAGTGTACGCCTCCGGGAACTGGAACTAAACATGGCCGAGATGCACAAATATTATATCAGATTCAAGAGATCCTACCAAGGGCGGACCTACCAGTGGTGCAGGTGGTGCAGAGCAGTCCTCCATTCTCTAGCTCCGACACTGACTCCTACTGTACTAATAAGTAATAGGAGGCACGGCAGGTGGGAGAAGGAAAACTTACATTTAGTGGGACATCCTGTGTTTATCTGTAATATGTGTACTATAATACTGATACATATTACACGGCACACGGCTGCTGCAATACATAGCAAGGGGCACTCGGGGTTAATACAAACATCTCCAATAAAGTGTATTTTCCAGATCATCGCTCAGATTAGAGCAGACATGAAGGTTGCCGCTCTGGTTGTTCTGATCGTCGCTGTCAGTGGACTGGAAGGTAAGATGGTGCCTGGAAGGTAAGATGGCGCCTGGAAGGTAAGGTGGCGCTGACATATAGGGACGTGGAGGTCACATGTATGTGTAGCATGGATTTAATTATCACCAAATTATACTGTATATTTCAATATAAAGAACAGTGCTCCAAATGTTAAACCATTACTGGAAATGCATCTTTGCAGCACTGTCAGGACCTGATATGGGAGTGTCAGCTGCAGCCAATCAGTGTAGATCATTAGATGACTCAGCTGGTGCAGCGCCCTGACACGCCCTGATTACAGTCTGTCAGAAGGACGGCTTAACATTAAACGCTCACTCACGTCATGCTTAGCACCTGAGGAAACAAATGCCCAACACGTATGTTCTATGTGATTCCATGGTTTAACTCTTCAGGGCACATTTTTCATACACAATCTTTACATTGTGTCTAAGACAGTGGTGGGCAACAGGAGGGGGCATCTTGAGGCCCTCAGACATTTCCCATACATCCCCTGCACATAGTTCTCGATAGCATTCATTCTCCATAACATCTGGACGTGCCCCTCCTATAACATCTGGACGTGCCCCTCCTATAACATCAGGACGTGCCCCTCCTATCACATCTGGACGTGCCCCTCCTATCACATCTGGACGTGCCCCTCCCATAACATCTGGACGTGCCCCTCCTATAAAATCTGGACATGCCCCTCCTATCACATCTGGACGTGCCCCTCCTATCACATCAGGACGTGCACCTCCTATCACATCTGGATGTGCCCCTCCTATAACATCTGGACGTGTCCCTTCTATCACATCAGGACGTGCCCCATCTATAACATCTGGACGTGCCCCTCCTATCACATCTGGACGTGCCCCTCCTATAATATCTGGACATGCCCCTCCTATAACATCTGGACGTGCCCCTCCTATAAAATCAGGATGTGCCACTCCTATCACATCAGGATGTGCCCCTCCTATCACATCTAGATGTGCCCCTCCTATAACATCTGGACATGTCCCTCCTATCACATCAGGACGTGCCCCTCCTATAACATCAGGACGTGCCCCTCCTATCACATCTGGACGTGCCCCTCCTATCACATCTGGACGTGCCCCTCCCATCACATCTGGACGTGCCCCTCCTATAAAATCTGGACATGCCCCTCCTATCACATCTGGACGTGCCCCTCCTATCACATCAGGACGTGCACCTCCTATCACATCAGGACGTGCCCCTCCTATAACATCTGGACGTGCCCCTCCTATAACATCTGGACGTGCCCCTCCTATAACATCTGGACGTGCCCCTCCTATAACATCTGGATGTGCCCCTCCTATAACATCAGGACGTGCCCCGTCCTATCACATCTGGACGTGCCCCTACTATAACATCTGGACGTGCCCCTCCTATCACATCTGGATGTGTCCCTCCTACTACATTTGGACTTGTCCCTCCTATCACATCTGGACGTGTCCCTCTTATCACATCAGGACGTGCCCCTCCTATTATATCTGGACGTGCCCCTCCTATCACATCAGGACGTGCCCCTCCTATCACATCAGGACGTGCCCCTCCTATTATATCTGGACGTGCCCCTCCTATCACATCAGGACGTGCCCCTCCTATTATATCTGGACGTGTCCCTCCTATCACATTAAAATAAAAAATTATTTCCTGACTCCAGATACTGGTGATCGGATTCCTCCCTGGATCAATACTCCGTCTCTAATTATCCAGGATAACCCTGAATTCCCTTTTTATATAAAAATATATCCAATCCCTTTTTAAAATGATCTATCGAATCCGCTGTCACCACCTCCTTTGGTAGAGAATTCCACAGATTAACCACCCTTACTGTGCAGAACCCTTTACCCCTAACATCTGGATGTGCCCCTCCTATAACATCTGGACGTGCCCCTCCTATCACATCTGGACGTGCCCCTCCTATAACATCTGGACGTGCCCCTCCTATAAAATCAGGATGTGCCCCTCCTATCACATCAGGATGTGCCCCTCCTATCACACATCAGGACGTGTCCCTCCTATCACATCTGGATGTGCCCCTCCTATAACATTTGGATATGTCCCTCCTATCACATCAGGACGTGCCCCTCCTATAACATCTGGACGTGCCCCTCCTATAACATCTGGACGTGCCAATCCTATAATATCTGGACGTGCCCCTCCTATCACATCTGGACGTGCCCCTCCTATAACATCTGGACGTGCCCCTCCTATGACATCAGGACGTGCCCCTCCTATCACATCAGGATGTGCCCCTCCTATAACATTTGGACGTGCCCCTCCTATAACATCTGGACGTGCCAATCCTATAACATCTGGACGTGCCCCTCCTATAACATCTGGATGTGCCCCTCCTATAACATCAGGACGTGCCACTCCTATCACATCTGGACGTGCCCCTACTATAACATCTGGACGTTCCCCTCCTATCACATCTGGATGTGTCCCTCCTACTACATTTGGACTTGTCCCTCCTATCACATCAGGACGTGCCCCTCCTATCACATCTGGACGTGCCCCTACTATAACATCTGGACGTGCCCCTCCTATCACATCTGGATGTGTCCCTCCTACTACATTTGGACTTGTCCCTCCTATCACATCTGGATGTGTCCCTCTTATCACATCAGGACGTGCCCCTCCTATCACATCAGGACATGCCCCTCCTATTATATCTGGACGTGCCCCTCCTATCACATCAGGACGTGCCCCTCCTATTATATCTGGACGTGCCCCTCCTATCACATCAGGACGTGCCCCTCCTATTATATCTGGACGTGTCCCTCCTATCACATTAAAATAAAAAAATATTTCCTGACTCCAGATACTGGTGATCGGATTCCTCCCTGGATCAATACTCCGTCTCTAATTATCCAGGATAACCCTGAATGCCCTTTTTATTTAAAAATATATCCAATCCCTTTTTAAAATGATCTATCGAATCCGCTGTCACCACCTCCTTTGGTAGAGAATTCCACAGATTAACCACCCTTACTGTGCAGAACCCTTTACCCCTAACATCTGGACGTGTCCCTCCTATCACATCAGGACGTGCCCCTCCTATAACATCTGGACGTGCCCCTCCTATCACATCTGGACGTGCCCCTCCTATAACATCTGGACGTGCCCCTCCTATCACATCAGGATGTGCCCCTCCTATCACATCTGGATGTGCCCCTTCTATAACATTTGGACATGTCCCTCCTATCACATCAGGACGTGCCCCTCCTATAACATCTGGACGTGCCCCTCCTATAACATCTGGACGTGCCAATCCTATAACATCTGGACGTGCCCCTCCTATCACATCTGGACGTGCCCCTCCTATCACATCAGGATGTGCCCCTCCTATAACATCTGGACGTGCCCCTCCTATAACATCTGGACGTGCCAATCCTAAAACATCTGGACGTGCCTCTCCTATAACATCAGGATGTGCCCCTCCTATAACATCAGGACGTGCCCCTCCTATCACATCTGGACGTGCCCCTACTATAACATCTGGACGTTCCCCTCCTATCACATCTGGATGTGTCCCTCCTACTACATTTGGACTTGTCCCTCCTATCACATCAGGACGTGCCCCTCCTATCACATCTGGACGTGCCCCTACTATAACATCTGGACGTGCCCCTCCTATCACATCTGGATGTGTCCCTCCTACTACATTTGGACTTGTCCCTCCTATCATATCTGGACGTGTCCCTCTTATCACATTAGGACGTGCCCCTCCTATCACATCAGGACGTGCCCCTCCTATTATATCTGGACGTGCCCCTCCTATCACATCAGGACGTGCCCCTCCTATAATATCTGGACGTGTCCCTCCTATCACATTTAAATAAAAAATAAAAAAATTATTTCCTGACTCCAGATACTGGTGATCGGATTCCTCCCTGGATCAATACTCCGTCTCTAATTATCCAGGATAACCCTGAATGCCCTTTTTATTTAAAAATATATCCAATCCCTTTTTAAAATGATCTATCGAATCCGCTGTCACCACCTCCTTTGGTAGAGAATTCCACAGATTAACCACCCTTACTGTGCAGAACCCTTTACCCCTAACATCTGGACGTGTCCCTCCTATCACATCAGGACGTGCCCCTCCTATAACATCTGGACGTGCCCCTCCTATCACATCTGGACGTGCCCCTCCTATAACATCTGGACGTGCCCCTCCTATCACATCAGGATGTGCCCCTCCTATCACATCAGGACGTGCCCCTCCTATAACATCTGGACGTGCCCCTCCTATAACATCTGGACGTGCCAATCCTATAACATCTGGACGTGCCCCTCCTATCACATCTGGACGTGCCCCTCCTATCACATCAGGATGTGCCCCTCCTATAACATCTGGACGTGCCCCTCCTATAACATCTGGACGTGCCAATCCTAAAACATCTGGACGTGCCTCTCCTATAACATCAGGATGTGCCCCTCCTATAACATCAGGACGTGCCCCTCCTATCACATCTGGACGTGCCCCTACTATAACATCTGGACGTTCCCCTCCTATCACATCTGGATGTGTCCCTCCTACTACATTTGGACTTGTCCCTCCTATCACATCAGGACGTGCCCCTCCTATCACATCTGGACGTGCCCCTACTATAACATCTGGACGTGCCCCTCCTATCACATCTGGATGTGTCCCTCCTACTACATTTGGACTTGTCCCTCCTATCATATCTGGACGTGTCCCTCTTATCACATTAGGACGTGCCCCTCCTATCACATCAGGACGTGCCCCTCCTATTATATCTGGACGTGCCCCTCCTATCACATCAGGACGTGCCCCTCCTATTATATCTGGACGTGTCCCTCCTATCACATTTAAATAAAAAATAAAAAAATTATTTCCTGACTCCAGATACTGGTGATCGGATTCCTCCCTGGATCAATACTCCGTCTCTAATTATCCAGGATAACCCTGAATTCCCTTTTTATATAAAAATATATCCAATCCCTTTTTAAAATGATCTATCGAATCCGCTGTCACCACCTCCTTTGGTAGAGAATTCCACATATTAACCAACCTTACTGTGCAGAACCCTTTACCCCTAACATCTGGACGTGTCCCTCCTATCACATCAGGACGTGCCCCTCCTATCACATCTGGACGTGCCCCTCCTATAACATCTGGACGTGCCCCTCCTATAAAATCAGGATGTGCCCCTCCTATCACATCAGGATGTGCCCCTCCTATCACACATCAGGACGTGTCCCTCCTATCACATCTGGATGTGCCCCTCCTATAACATTTGGATATGTCCCTCCTATCACATCAGGACGTGCCCCTCCTATAACATCTGGACGTGCCCCTCCTATAACATCTGGACGTGCCAATCCTATAACATCTGGACGTGCCCCTCCTATCACATCTGGATGTGCCCCTCCTATAACATCTGGACGTGCCCCTCCTATGACATCAGGACGTGCCCCTCCTATCACATCAGGATGTGCCCCTCCTATAACATCTGGACGTGCCCCTCCTATAACATCTGGACGTGCCAATCCTATAACATCTGGACGTGCCCCTCCTATAACATCTGGATGTGCCCCTCCTATAACATCAGGACGTGCCACTCCTATCACATCTGGACGTGCCCCTACTATCACATCTGGATGTGCCCCTCCTATAACATTTGTACATGTCCCTCCTATCACATCAGGACCTGCCCCTCCTATAACATCTGGACGTGCCCCTCCTATAACATCTGGACGTGCCAATCCTATAACATCTGGACGTGCCCCTCCTATCACATCTGGATGTGCCCCTCCTATAACATCTGGACGTGCCCCTCCTATGACATCAGGACGTGCCCCTCCTATCACATCAGGATGTGCCCCTCCTATAACATCTGGACATGCCCCTCCTATAACATCTGGACGTGCCAATCCTATAACATCTGGACGTGCCCCTCTTATAACATCTGGATGTGCCCCTCCTATAACATCAGGACGTGCCACTCCTATCACATCTGGACGTGCCCCTACTATAACATCTGGACGTGCCCCTCCTATCACATCTGGATGTGTCCCTCCTATTACATTTGGACTTGTCCCTCCTATCACATCAGGACGTGCCCCTCCTATCACATCTGGACGTGCCCCTACTATAACATCTGGACGTGCCCCTCCTATCACATCTGGATGTGTCCCTCCTACTACATTTGGACTTGTCCCTCCTATCACATCAGGACGTGCCCCTCCTATCACATCAGGACGTGCCCCTCCTATCACACATCAGTACGTGTCCCTCCTATCACATCTGGATGTGCCCCTCCTATAACATTTGGATATGTCCCTCCTATCACATCAGGACGTGCCCCTCCTATAACATCTGGACGTGCCCCTCCTATAACATCTGGACGTGCCAATCCTATAACATCTGGACGTGCCCCTCCTATCACATCTGGACGTGCCCCTCCTATAACATCTGGACGTGCCCCTCCGATGACATCAGGACGTGCCCCTCCTATCACATCAGGAGGTGCCCCTTCTATAACATCTGGACATGCCCCTCCTATAACATCTGGACGTGCCAATCCTATAACATCTGGACGTGCCCCTCCTATAACATCTGGATGTGCCCCTCCTATAACATCAGGACGTGCCACTCCTATCACATCTGGACGTGCCCCTACTATCACATCTGGATGTGCCCCTCCTATAACATTTGTACATGTCCCTCCTATCACATCAGGACCTGCCCCTCCTATAACATCTGGACGTGCCCCTCCTATAACATGTGGACGTGCCAATCCTATAACATCTGGACGTGCCCCTCCTATCACATCTGGAGGTGCCCCTCCTATAACATCTGGACGTGCCCCTCCTATGACATCAGGACGTGCCCCTCCTATCACATCAGGATGTGCCCCTCCTATAACATCTGGACATGCCCCTCCTATAACATCTGGACGTGCCAATCCTATAACATCTGGACGTGCCCCTCTTATAACATCTGGATGTGCCCCTCCTATAACATCAGGACGTGCCACTCCTATCACATCTGGACGTGCCCCTTCTATAACATCTGGACGTGCCCCTCCTATCACATCTGGATGTGTCCCTCCTACTACATTTGGACTTGTCCCTCCTATCACATCAGGACGTGCCCCTCCTATCACATCTGGACGTGCCCCTACTATAACATCTGGACGTGCCCCTCCTATCACATCTGGATGTGTCCCTCCTACTACATTTGGACTTGTCCCTCCTATCACATCTGGACGTGTCCCTGTTATCACATCAGGACGTGCCCCTCCTATCACATCAGGACGTGCCCCTCCTATTATATCTGGACGTGCCCCTCCTATCACATCAGGACGTGCCCCTCCTATTATATCTGGACGTGTCCCTCCTATCACATTAAAATAAAAAATTAAAAAATTATTTCCTGACTCCAGATACTGGTGATCGGATTCCTCCCTGGATCAATACTCCGTCTCTAATTATCCAGGATAACCCTGAATGCCCTTTTTATTTAAAAATATATCCAATCCCTTTTTAAAATGATCTATCGAATCCGCTGTCACCACCTCCTTTGGTAGAGAATTCCATAGATTAACCACCCTTACTGTGCAGAACCTTTACCCCTAACATCTGGACGTGTCCCTCCTATCACATCAGGACGTGCCCCTCCTATAACATCTGGACGTGCCCCTCCTATCACATCTGGACGTGCCAATCCTATAACATCTGGACGTGCCCCTCCTATAACATCTGGATGTGCCCCTCCTATAACATCAGGACGTGCCACTCCTATCACATCTGGACGTGCCCCTACTATCACATCTGGATGTGCCCCTCCTATAACATTTGTACATGTCCCTCCTATCACATCAGGACCTGCCCCTCCTATAACATCTGGACGTGCCCCTCCTATAACATCTGGACGTGCCAATCCTATAACATCTGGACGTGCCCCTCCTATCACATCTGGATGTGCCCCTCCTATAACATCTGGACGTGCCCCTCCTATGACATCAGGACGTACCCCTCCTATCACATCAGGATGTGCCCCTCCTATAACATCTGGACGTGCCCCTCCTATAACATCTGGACGTGCCAATCCTATAACATCTGGACGTGCCCCTCCTATCACATCTGGACGTGCCCCTCCTATAACATCTGGACGTGCCCCTCCTATGACATCAGGACGTGCCCCTCCTATCACATCAGGATGTGCCCCTCCTATAACATCTGGACGTGCCCCTCCTATAACATCTGGACGTGCCAATCCTATAACATCTGGACGTGCCCCTCCTATAACATCTGGATGTGCCCCTCCTATAACATCAGGACGTGCCCCTCCTATCACATCTGGATGTGTCCCTCCTACTACATTTGGACTTGTCCCTCCTATCACATCTGGACGTGTCCCTGTTATCACATCAGGACGTGCCCCTCCTATCACATCAGGACGTGCCCCTCCTATAACATCTGGATGTGCCCCTCCTATAACATCATAAAAATCCCTTTTTAAAATGATCTATCGAATCCGCTGTCACCACCTCCTTTGGTAGAGAATTCCACAGATTAACCACCCTTACTGTGCAGAACCCTTTACTTTCTTTAAGGTGGAATCTTTTTACTTCTAACCTCAGGATGTCCTCTTGTCAGTTGAAAACCTCTTGGCACAAAAAGCTCCCATGACAAATCTTTATACTGACCCTGGATGTATTTATATGAGGTAATCATATCTCCTCTTAGGGGCCTTTTTTCTAGCGAAAATAAACTTAATTTGGTTAGTCTTTCTTCATAACTTAGCCCCTCCATTCCCTTGGTTTTTTAGTTTTGTTGCCCTTCTCTGTACCCTTTCCAGCTCTAAAATGTCCTTTTTATGAAGTGGTGCCCAAAATTGTACTCCATATTCCAAATGAGGGCGTACTAGAGATTTGTATAGTGGCAGAATTATATTTGCTTCCCTGGCTTCTATACCCTTCTTAATACATGCTAATATTTTACTTGCCTTTACAGCTGCTGCTTGGCTTTGAGCACTGCTACCTAGGTGGTTGTCCACAAGCTCCCAAATCCCTTTCAATATCTGATACACCTAGATTTGCTCCATTAAGATTATAACTTGCATGGCTATTTTTCCTTCCCAGATGCAGAACTTTACATTTATTCGTATTAAATCTCATCTGCCATTTTCGTAGATGCCCATTCCTCTAATTTATGCAAATCCCATCATTATCTGATTTAATTACCTTGTACAACTTTGTGTCATCAGCAGAACTGGAGAAACTACTTTCCAGCCCCACTTCCAAGTCATTGATAAATATGTTAAAATTAGAGGACCTAATACTGACCCTTGAGTAACCCCACTTACCACATTAGTCCAATTGGAGTATGTTCCATTTACAACAACCCTTTTCTTCCTGTCTTTTAGCTCTCGATCCATGAGCAGATATTTACTGCAATTCCTGTATCTCTTAGTTTGCACAATAGTCTCCCATGTGGCACTGTATCAAAAGCCTTTGCAAAATCCAAAAAGACTACATCCACTGAGTTGCCTTGATCCAGGTTCCTACTTACCTTCTCATAGAAACTAATTAGATTTGTTTGACATGACCTAACCCTCATAAATCCATGTTGACTCCTACTTATAATCCTGTTCAAATAGACATATTCTTGTATTCTGTCCCTTATTAACCCTCTAAAAGCTTCCCAACTACAGAAGTGAGGCTCACTGGTCTATAATTCCTCGAATTTGCTCTTGCTCCCTTTTTAAATATAGGTATCACATCAGCTTTTCTCCAGTCATCTGGTAGAGACCCTGTGTTGAGTGAATCTTGAAAAATTAAATATAATGGTTTGGCTAATACAGAACCCAGTTCCCTCAGTACCCTTGGATGTATTCCATCAGGACCCGGGGCTTTATTAACATTTCTTTTTTCCAATCTCTTTTGGATTCCTTCCTGCGATAACCAATTATTTGGCAAAGGTAGTGTAGCCCCATTATGTTGCCGTGTCCCAACCACTGGTACCTCCCTTGTGTATACTGAAGAAAAGAACCTATTTAGCTCATCTGCCTTTTCCTGGTCACTAATTATCAGACTGTGTCACATTGTAATGTTCCTATAGCTTCCTTCCTCGCCTTCTTCCCAGTAATATATTTATACACATTTTTAGGGTTAGTCTTACTCTCCTTACATATAACTTGCCATGTTCTATGTTAGCCAGTCTAATAGCCCTTTCCTTGTTGATTTCCTTGTATTCCCGCAGTCTCTGTCCCCTCTTGTGTGTATAATATAAATGTCTGTTTTTTACTCTGTATCTTTTATTATTATTATTACTAGTGAATTGCCCGTCAAAATATACCGGCAATAAAATTGTAAGTCAAGGAATGGGGTTTGGCACAGAAATTAAGTGTTTTGGTTGTGTGAGTACTTTTTGCGCTGATTGCGAGCCTCGTGGTGTGCGCCTTCACCGTTTATTGCGATCGTGTATTGTGGTGTTTTTAAAAATGTTGTATATCTGTAGATTTTAATGATAATTAATTACTAAATAAATGAAATGATAAATTAATATACCTTACCTATTTGCAAATAACATATGCAGCAAGCAATGGGCTCAAGAGCTAACAATCTGTTTTGATATTCCTGCAGCATACAATGTAGGTTTGCAGTGTTGTGGAGCTGAGGTGTAAGTGTCAGCAATGTGCGCAGTGTTTAGTGTAAATAGGCTGCGGGCGCAAGGGGAAGCCGTTAGGGTAGCTTTGTACTGCCGCATTCTGTAAGTTGCTGTTGTAATATGGCGGCGAATGTGTATGTGGTACGCGGATTTGGATAGTTTAGCGTCCTTGCTAATGGTGTATGTTGTAGGTCATACGGGTTTTAGCAAAAGTCGTATGTGCTTGGCGGTGTTTTGCGGCTTTAGGGGTAGTGTAGCCTTGTTTTCGGCGGCCATATTTTCTCTCGCTTTGGAGATTTTCGAGTGTCTAAACTTTTTAAATTGTAGTGAAATGGAGGTTTAAGCCATGTCGCAGAGGTCCTGGGTGTCCCCCCTTGCTGTGGGTAAGGTTATTTTTTGTTTTTTGTGTGTATTTTTGTGTTTTTTAATGTTTGCCGCTGTGCACGGGTTTCCGTTAAGGTCGTATTTTTGGGAGTCCCGCAGCTCGTATTTTTTTGTGTAAGTCCATATTTATTCATTGCGTGTTTTGTCCACATTTGTGGTCTGCAATGAGTCTTCAGCTCATTGCAGCCGACGTGGGAGCCTCCACCTTCGCCAGGGTCCGCATTTGCGGTCCGAAAGTCGAACAGGGTCGTAGGGATGAGTGCTCATCTCCACTAGCGCAAGGAGCGCCTTTGGCTGCAACAGCAAGCCCTCCTGCTGACAACTATATATGTGATTATTATTATTATTACGTTTTATTTGTAACGCGCCAACACATTCCGTATCGCTTTACAGGGGATAAGAACATGGAAAAAATACAATATTAACAAACTGCAGAAAATGGAGGGACCTGTGTTGAGCTTAGAATCCTTAGAATGAGCTTTTTTCCAAAGCACCTACAAGATTGGAAACTCGCTACTTACAATATAAAGGATAGCATATGCTGCTGATTGATCAGGTGAAAGTGGTATTTATGTCTCTATAAATATCTGGATCTTTAAATCATTGTTAAGCCACATGGGATGTGATTTACTTCTTCTACTTTTATTCCCACGTGCTATATGGTGATAAGTATGTATATACAGTGGGTAGAGGGAAAAAAATGTTCTTCCCTCTTTTTTTTCCTCTTGCGCTTCAATTTGTCCCATTTTCTTTGAACTCCCAGCTTTCATTTAACTCCCACACTTACACTAGAACTGCACTTTTATTAGAATTGTTTGCATGCTCACAAGTTCACTCCTCTTCCTGCTTATATCAGGTTCTTACTACTCACCTGCACAATATCACGACACAATATCACGACACAAATACACAAACACAAGTACACAAACACCCTGTACTGTTCAGGAGAAATCACACAACAGACCACAAAAGGCCACACACTGATATAGCTTCACAAAGGCCATAGTGTCCTAGTCAAGTAAATACCACCCTACATCATAGTGTCCATGTTATTTTGTCTCCCTTTAGTACATTAGTTCTGAGGCTCCTCCCCCTGTATCTTCCTCCACCCCTTATGGTGATTGTGTCCGTATCATTGGTTACTGTAACATCTCTGTGATATAAACTTGTTTCTCAGTCACAGCTGGAGTGGTGAGGAGACAAGTCCCAGAAGATGCTTCGTCAGATAGAGGACAAGTCCCAGAAGATGCCTTATCAGATGAGGAACAGCAAGGTCTGAATAACTTTGATAAGTCAGACATGTTTGTATCGCAAAATAAGGAAGATTTCCAGCCAGGTGATATAGTGCATTTTTATGGGTAAATATAAGAGCTCTGGAGACTCAATGAGGTCACAAACATGACAAGATTTGCAGTAAGAAGATGTAAGGACAATGTCCAACACTACTAATGTACAGGATGTATAGGAGGAACTGCCAACCAGGGGAAGTGGTAGGGACAGGAACACTAAAGAAATCCAAGATGGCGGGGATAGGCATAAGACCACCGTGAGTTGTGAGGCTTAATGGTATCTGAAAGTTTCCTGGATTATGAAGGCATTTACTAGAGGAGAGTCAGTAGTGTATGAAAATATTTTTACATGAGAAAAATCCCCAAATAAACATAATATACTTACCCTAAAGTTTACAAAATGTCTTCAGTTTTCAAGTATTTGATTTTGAGAAGGAACGCTCCTGAAAATACAAGCTAAATTAGCATAAAAGTCATAATTAGTTGTGGCCAATCAGAGGCAGGTATAACAATGTGTCTGTTTCCTTCTCACTTCGAAAGAGGCAGCGGTGATACTAACAGCTGATTGGCTAGGACACAACTCCACACAACTCATTGGCTAGGACTCTCTGCCTACATAGGTTCCTCGGGGGTGGAGCTCACACAAGAAATTTCAGATGTACTTTGAATGACAAATATACAGAATTCCTCAATAAACTGTTTTTTATATGAGAATCCCGATCAGGCGCACACACACAGGAATCACACTGACTGACAGAGACATGTAATGGGGCCAAGCTCCTGAGGTAGACGGAACGAGCAGATTAGTGTCTGTATTAGACATGGTTTATATTTTATTTCATTTGAAATATAAATACTCCCATGTTACTACCTAATAAATACTCCCATGTTAATACTTAATAAATACTCCCATGGTAATAGCTAATAAATACTCCCATGTTAATACCTAATAAACACTCCCATGGTAATACTTAATAAATACTCCCATGTTAATACCTAATAAATACTCCCATGTTAATACCTAATAAATACTCCCATGGTAATATCTATTAAATACTCCCCTGTTATCAGACATATATAAGTAGACCCACCCCCTAGATATACTCCTGTGATATGGGGGATAATTAGACTCCAATTGTACAAGATCGTCTGGACCAAGAATGAATATTGCAGAAAGCCGAGATCTTCTTCTTAAGATTGCCCAACAAAACCTTATACTCAGGGGTAGAAAGTAAAAGAATAATTAGAGCCTTTGTCACTTTTATATATGACTAGCGACTTGCCCGTCAAAGAATGACGGCAATGAGATGTGTATGTTTGGAAATTTGTTTAGTTATAAATATATCTATGTGACAGTTGTAAGTATTGTGATATTAAAACATGTTTAGTTTAGTAAAATGTTCTCTTAGTGAACAATAAGTCTTCAAGCATTTTGTATTAAAAGTATTAACCTTTTAATGTAAGAACAGTTGAACTTGAAATTAATCATTATTGTAAACTTTAGGCAATGGTTTGTTAAGATGCAATTTGTATGTGAAGAATTGTTAATTTGAATATACATGAAATCCCAATAAAAGCAAACATAACTTTGTAATATATGTAAGTAATAAACTTGAAATTATATTTTGTGAAAGTTTAACTTTATTATTTGTGTAACTTTGGAACTTGACAAAACATTTATATAACTTTGAACATTATAAACAATAACATAGTGAACACATTTTGTAACATAATTTGGTATTAAAATTAATAACATTTGAATGTAAAAACAGTTTAACTTTAAACTAATCAGTATTGTAAACTTGAGGTAATGTTTTTTTAACATGCAATTTGTATCAGAAGAATTATTAACTTCAATATTTTACATTTAATCCCGATGAAAACAAACAGTAAAAACCCAGCTTGAAACGTACCCAATTGTAACATGAACTTTGTAATATATTTAAGTAAGAAACTTGACATAATATATTTTTAAACTTCAAGTTTCTTATATGTGTACATTTTCATCTGTAAAAAACATTTGTACAACTTGAAACAGTATAAACAGTAACATAGTGAATACATATTTTAACATAATTTTGTATTGAAAGTATTAACATTTGAATGTAAAAACAGTTTAACTTTAAAGTACTCAATATTTAAAACTTAAGGCAATGGTTTTTTTAACATGCAATTTCTATCCGAATAATTGTTAACTTCAATATACATTGAATGCAGAGGAAGGCAAACAGTAAAAACTCTCTGTAAAATGTACCCAATGAAATAAATTCCTTCCTGACCACATGAACTGTCGATAAACCTTAATACAGGGAGTATTCTTAACATAACAGACAATATTTACATTGTGTCTTAAAACGTGGTTGAGCTGTTAACATGAACTTTGTAATATGTTGAAGTAAAGAACGTTAAAATCTTGTTTTCCAACTTGTAACATTACAAACATTAACATAGTTAATTAACATTTTAACATAATTATCACATATATATAGTTGCAAGGCAAGTGTTTTGTGAGTCAAATCATCCATAAAGAGTCCTTCCATAAATTATGACTGAAATTGTTTCTTGTTTATTATTTTTGAATGTTTTTAAATGCTTTTTCCTTGTGTTTTCTTTCTTTACTGAAAAGTTATAGTACTTCATAGTAGACAATGTTTTTAGTAAAAATACGTCCATCTTCTAATAAATCACCTTGACTTTCATTCTTTTCAATGTAAAGTTTAATAGCCTGTGGATTTTTGCACCGTGACAACGCAACGTACAATTGACCATGTGCAAATACTATTTCTTCCAGGAAAATACCAACAGATTTGAAAGTTTGACCTTGTGATTTATTGATGGTCATGGCAAATGCCATAATAATGGGAAATTGTCTTCTTTGAAGTATAAAAGGGAGACTACTTTCACTTGGTGCTAAATCTATTCTTCGTATGAAAACTCTCTCCTTTATGGGTCCCAGTTAAAATTTCAGCATCTATAAAATGGTCCTTTAATTGTTGAACAATTAATCTTGTCCCATTGCATAGTCCTTTTTTGGGGTTCATATTTCGCAGTAACATAATAATTGCACCTTTCTTTAGCTGCAAAATATGTGGTGGCATTCCAGAAGGAGTTAGTGAGTTTATGAATTCAGTCGAAAAGTTGGAGTGACTTTCATTCTCATCAGCAAGTACAGAATCAGCACTGTGATAATTTCTTTGTGGTGCATTAATTTTTTTAAAGATTTTATTATTGAGAATTAATGCATCCTTATTTTTACACGTTAGTATGACTTGGTTGGCAAGCTCGGAATATTCCTGGTTATTTATGCTCCCTTCAAATATAGCCGATATAATATCTTGTTGACAAATCATATGAGGTGGGATCTCTACAGTGTCGTCAGGTAAATGTGGTATTTTTTCTGTTCTGCCTTCTCCAATTTTAATAAGCCAATCATTGAAATCAGTTTGGCCTTCTGATCTCATATTTTGTTTCAGTTGAAGATGGGTAAAATGTTTCCATAGTGTGCTTGACTTTATACATGTTTCAATAATGTCAGTTTGATTTCCATGTACAACGACAGGTAATGTTTGTCTAAAATCGCCACCTAACAACATTACCTTTCCACCAAATGGAAAAGTATTATCCATGACTTCACGAAGCAAACGGTCAATACATTGGAGGGCATAGCATGACATCATTGTGGCCTCATCTATTATAATTAATTTAAATTTGTTCAATTTCTTTGCTTGTAATGATGTCATGCGAATATCTGACACAGAAGTTTCTAAAATAGGCACTGGCAGTTTAAATCCACTATGAACAGTTCTTCCACCTTCTAACAAAAGTGCAGCAATTCCAGTAGTGGCAAACGCCATTGCTATTTCACCTTGTGCTCGTACTGAACTCATTAATAAATTATACAGATAGGTTTTTCCTGATCCGCCAGGTCCATCAAGATAGAAATAACGCTCTGTCACCATGTCATCATCTATTGCATTTTTAATGGCATTAAATGCTTGCAATTGTAATGTATTTAAAGTTGCAAGTCTTTCTTCTGTTCTTTCTGCTTTTAGTTGAATGTCATAGTCGTCAAAGTTTATGTCATCTATAAGACCTGGATCAGGCAAATTAAAACTTGCACAACTTAATCCATGAGTTAAAAAGACTTCTTGGATTTCCATTTACGCTTTTAAATGTGCAATGGGTTCATTGTATCGTCGCATAAAGTCTTCAGCCATACTTAAAAGTCTCCCACAAAGCTAATGCATTTGGAGCATTTGAGAAGATACAAATAAAAGCAAATTGTTCTCTCATCTGTCGTGGCATTTGACATTGTGCTGCTTCTTCTAAACATCTTTCCCATTCTGTATCATCAGATAGTAAGTTTCTATGTCTTGCAGCTAAATGGAAGGATTCATATACAATGTCATTAACAGTTCTTAAGTGTTCAAAACTTTGTGCTCCAGGAACATTTAAAAGTAATATCCGTAAGCAAAAACGTTCAACATCTCTTGGGCTGACTGTGTAAATTCTTGGAATTATTTTATTGCCTCTGCTTTTTCTTGGTCTCCATAATCCATTCACAAAAACATAGTGATATGGAATTTCAATATATAAGTATTGTGTTGCTTCTGAATCTGTGGAATTTAATTCAAACCATGCAGTTAGTGTAGTGTGACGATCTTCACTTTGGGCCAATGCATTCATTTCATTTCCAGCATGGAAATAGACTAAATGTCGTTGTGGCAAATGTACTGCTAACCTATATACTGCATGTGATCTATAATGCATTTCAAATTTTAAAAGCCGCCACATAGCTTCTGGCGCACTGACATAGCGAGCATCTAGATGAGATGCAAGTTCATCATGTACTAACTCACTACATTCAGGGTTGTCTGCACTTTTGATGACTACAGTAGCTGCATCGTAACCTTTGTAAATATATTTGTAGACATATTTAATGGATTTGATGGAAGTGCAGGCTTCTACGTTGATGTGGGCGTTGTACTTCATGAGTAAATGTGGATTGTTGGGTACTACATATCTATTGTCCACTTTTTTTCCACGAATAATGGCACTATCTCCTTCTCTTCTTTTATAAAGTGGATATCCATCACAATTGGCATAGGTTTTGTCTCTATAATCTTTTGGAAATTCTTTGGAACATTTATTATTTTCCATACATGGTGATTGTGGATTAAGGTCACCACAGGGTCCATGAATCATGCGATGAGTAACAATCTCATATAGTCTACCATATAGTTCTGGATCTGGTGGTTCAGAAACAATGACTGCATCCACTTTGTCCGAAGTATCTATTTTATCTTTTTCTTGAAGTATTATTAGAAGATGTGCATGTGGAAGGCCTCTTTTTTGAAATTCAATGGTATATACATAAGCAAGACATTTGCCAAATAACTGATTTATAGTGAAGTCACGTATTAATTCATTTAATTTAATCTTAAAAACTCTGGCTACTAAATCTGGTCGATCTGAAGCAGTTTGTCCAAGAAGTAGATTTTGTGTAATTTCTGGCCATTGTGGATTACATGTAAATGTCAGAAATAAATCGGGTTTGCCAAATTTAGTGACAATAGCCATAGCATCATTGTATCTTTCTCTCATATTCCGAAGAGATCCTTGAAAGGAAGATGGTAAAATGATGGCTTTGCCAGCTGTCATGTCTCTGCTTGTAGCCACGTCAGCAACATAGTCCATGAGTCCAGAATATTGTTCTACACGTAGTTTATCTTGTTGATATTTGATAAAGTTTAAATTATTTGCCTCAACTTGCAAATAATAATCAATAATCCATTGTTGTGTTTGTTTTTCACCACATAAAATTGGTTTAAATACATTGCGAATGGCAATTTGAGCTACTTTAAATTCAAGCATAGAAACATTATTTCGGATTCTGGCTTTAGCATTTGGGTAACTGGGAAGAGTTAATTTTGGTTGCCAACCTGCTTCTCCGTGTGGGAAAAAGATTGGATATGTCATTGGATCTAAATTTGGACTTAAGATACTCATATTAATAAACGGTTGCTCCTCATTTCTGGGATATATTCGAATGTCTCTTTGAAATGGTGGTTCTCCTTCATCATTCTGAAACACCATTGCAACCTCATTTGATGTTGGCAAGTTATAACGACGTTTATCAGTATGTCTGTCTCTTTTAAGCACCATATTAACCTTCGGCATTGGTAATTGATGTCTTTGTGCATGAAGTAGTTGTTCATTTTCTACTTCTGCCAATTTTTTATAAGCTTTACTGTAGGGATTGTTGTGCATAATGTTATTTAGCTCTATAAAAACACTGTGTAAGCATTTTTTATTTTCTTCCATCTGCATACGTTGGTCAACAGCTTCCATTGTATCTAGGACATATAGTTGAGCAAATTTTCTTTGATCTCCTTCCTCTGGATGTAAATGGGAAGTGCGATGATAAATTTGTCCTTGGACTTTAAAACAGTAAGGACCATGTCCTGGTACATTAGCAGCTAATGTTGCCCCCATGGATGCAAAGGATATGGCACTATTGTAGGATCTTATGTTTGTATTAAAATTTTTGTAGTTTGGAAAAGTAGGTTCAGTCATAATGTTTTGTAAATAGAGAGGAAATTGTTTCCTTTCTGGAAGTTTGAACTTGCCTTTTTGACAGCAACTAATAAATTGGCCATCTCTGGGTCTCTCCTGTTTAAAATAATAAGCCTCACAAAACTGACATTGAGTAGTCATGTCCCCACAACTATGAACCTCTACTGCTAAAGACTTGAGTAGAGGACAATTTGCAAAGCATATAGGATTTTGACTTTCATATTCATCAGGTGAAATGTCATGTAATGTTTCAACAACAGGTTCTAAATGCTTTGTTTTTTTCGTGGCTTTTCTTGGTATATGTTGTATTGTTTGAGGTAAAATGTAATGTAATGTTTCATGAAACGGTTCAAAAATCTTAGTTTTTTGTTGCTTTTTTTGGTATCTGTTGTATTTTTTCAGGTAAAATGTCATCTGATGTTTGAGCAACAGGTTGTAAATGCTTTATTTTCTTTGTTGCTTTTTTTGACATATCTTTAATTTCTGCAGGTGACAGTCTTTTGCTTGCAATTCTTTTGCGTTCTTTTTCTCGTCGAATTTCCTTCTTCTCCGGTGTCTGCTGGCTGTCTGCTCTCTGTCGTCGTTCTCTAGCTTGGCGTCTTTTCTTTTCTTGTTTACTCTCGTTATCAGCCATGTTAATCTGTAAAAATCAAATAATGTATCATTAGTTTATTTTGAGATGTTAAGTTGGTTTTCATGAAAAATTGTTATCAACAGTGTGTTTACATTTTATACTTAATCAATTTCAATGCGGTCAATTGAATATAGGTCTAAATAAGGCCATCAGATAATTATTTAAAGAAGTTTTTATTTATTAAACATGTATCTAAAAGCAAGTGTTTCACTAACTAAAAATGTATTTTAAAAAAAATGTTATGTCCTTATTTACAGCACTATTCAATTTGTCAAATGGCAATTAAATGATGGTTTAGGACTGGAATTTTACAATGACAAATTGTATAGATTCTGTGTTTTTAGACTTTTTTGGACTATGCAAATTTTTTTTAAGGTTACATTGAAGTTTGTATTTACTGTTAATTAAAGATTATTGGCCCTAAAAGACAAATAAGAGATAGATGAAAAATGTGTTAGTTATATTTTTTCAACAGTTATAGTTACTGGTGGTTTATTTTAAATTTTATTTTCTGTTGACATCGATGCAAAGCTAAGATCTTTATTTTTTTTTCTCTTTTTTTACTTGTTATACTGTACCTTGGTTGAAGTTTGATTTCAAGCAGAATCTTTGTTGGTCCTGTGTTGAAAGCCTTCGTCCGATGGTCTGGTCCTGTGTTGAAAGTCCTCGTCCGCTGGTCTAGTCCTTAGTTGAAACTCCTGGTCCGATGTTTTTGACGCAGTATCTGTTATAAAATAAAAATGAAAATGTTATTTTATTTGAATGTCTTTGTATTAATCAAAAAATGCCATTATTTCTGTGTTTTTCTACAATCCTTTTTGGTGCGCCCCACTTTTGGTATGCTTCTTTAGGCTTTTTTCTAAGGCTTATAGGTTGTTAAACATTAAAGAAGAATATTAATTTATTTTTTATTTTTTTACTTGTTATACTGTACCTTTGTTGAAGTTTGATTTCAAGCAGAATCTTTGTTGGTCCTGTGTTGAAAGTCTTCGTCTGATGGTCTGGTCCTGTGTTGAAAGTCCTCGTCCAATGGTCTGGTCCTCTGTTGAAAGTCCTCGTCCGATGGTGTAGTCCTCTGTTAAAAGTCCTCGTCCAATGGTCTGGTCCTCTGTTGAAAGTCCTCGTCCGCTGGTCTGGTCCTCAGTTGAAACTCCTGGTCCGATGTTCTTGACGCAGTATCTGTTATAAAATAAAAATGAAAATGTTATTTTCTTTGAATGTATTTGTATTAACTAAAAACTGACATTATTTCTGTGTTTTTCTACAATCCTATTTGGTGCGCACCACTTTTGGTATGATTATTTAGGCTTTTTTCTAAGGCTTATAGGTTGTTAAACATTAAAGAAGAATATTAATTTAGTTTGCTATGTGTTTGTGTGAGTTTTCGTACAATCCTGTTTGGTGCGCACCACTGTTGGCATGCTTATTTAGGCTTTTTTCTAATGCTTATAGGTTGTTAAACATTAAAGAAGAATATTAATTTAGTTTGCTATGTGTTTGTGTGAGTTTTCGTACAATCGTGTTTGGTGCGCACCACTGTTGGCATGCTTATTTAGGCTTTTTTCTAATGCTTATAGTTTGTTAAACATTAAAGAAGAATATTAATTTAGTTTGCTATGTGTTTGTGTGAGTTTTCGTACAATCCTGTTTGGTGCGCACCACTGTTGGCATGCTTATTTAGGCTTTTTTTTTAATGCTTATAGGTTGTTAAACATTGAATAAGAATATAAATTTAGTTTGCTATGTGTTTGTGTGAGTTTTCGTACAATCCTGTTTGATGGGCACCACTTTTGTTATACTTATGTAGTGTTTTTTGTAAGGCTTATAGGTTGTTAAACATTGAAAAAGAATATTAATTTAGTTTACTATGTGTTTGTTACAATCCTGTTTTGTGTGTACCACTTTGTGTATACCATATGTTGCATACTTTGGCCCTCATTGAATTGCAGTTTGGCCAATTCAATAGGGCTCTAAATGTGCTTATTTAGAGCCCTATTGAATTGTCCAAAATATAAATTGAGGGCCTCATTAAATTCCAGCCTCGTAAATAAGAGGCTTCTACTTAAGCCCTACGTACTGCAAAGTTTCTC
>JAPZIH010001111.1:0-59531 GCA_027410445.1 Discoglossus pictus
ATTAATCTTGTGCCATTGCATAGGCCTTTTTTGGGGTTCATATTTCGCAGTAACATGATAATTGCACCTTTCTTTAGCTGCAAAATATGTGGTGGCATTCCAGAAGGAGTTAAAGAGTTAATGAATTCAGTTGAAAAGTTTGCCTGACTTTCATTGTCATCAGCAAGTACAGAATCAGCACTGTGATAATTTCTTTGTGGTGCATACATTTTTTTTAAGATTTAATTATTGAGTATTAATGCATCTTTATTTTTACACGTCAGTATAACTTGGTTGGCAAGCTCGGAATATTCTTCGTTATTTATGCTCCCTTCAAATATAGCCGATATAATATCTTGTTGACAAATCATATGAGGTGGGATCTCTACAGTGTCGTCAGGTAAATGTAGTATTTTTTCTGTTCTGCCTTCTCCAATTTTAATAAGCCAATCATTGAAATCAGTTTGGCCTTCTGATCTCATATTGTGTTGCAGTTGAAGATGGGTAAAATGTTTCCATACTGTACTTGACTTTATACATGTTTCAATAATGTCTGTTCGATTTCCATGTACAACGACAGGTAATGTTTGTCTAAAATCGCCACCCAACAACATTACCTTTCCACCAAATGGAAAAATATTATCCATGACTTCACGAAGCAAACGGTCAATACATTGGAGGGCATAACATGACATCATTGTGGCCTCATCTATTATAATTAATTTACATTTCTTCAATTTCTTTGCTTGTAAGGATGTCATGCGAATATCTGACACAGAATTTTCTAAAATAGGCACTGGCAGTTTAAATCCACTATGAACAGTTCTTCCACCTTCTAATAAAAGTGCAGCAATTCAAGTAGTGGCAAACGCCATTGCTATTTTTCCTTGTGCTCGTACTGAACTCATTAATAAATTGTACAAATATGTTTTCCCTGATCCGCCAGGTCCATCAAGATAGAAATAACGCTCTGTCACCATGTCATTATCTATAGCATTTTTAATGGCATGAAATGCTTGCAATTGTAGTGTATTTAAAGTTGCAAGTCTTTCTTCTGTTCTTTCTGCTTGTAGTTGAATGTCATAGTCTTCAAAGTTAATGTCATCTATAAGACCTGGATCAGGCAAATTAAAACTTGCACAACGTAATCCATGAGTTAAAAAGACTTCTTGAATTTCCATTAACGCTTTTAAGTGTGCAATGGGTTCATTGTATCGTCGCATAAAGTCTTCAGCCATATTACTTTTAAAAGTCTCCCACAAAGCTAATGCATTTGGAGCATTTGAGAAGATACAAATAAAAGCAAATTGTTCTCTCATCTGTCGTGGCATTTGACATTGTGCTGCTTCTTCTAAACATCTTTCCCACTCTGTATCATCAGCGAGTAAGTTTCTATGTCTTGCAGCTAAATGGAAGGATTCATGTACAATGTCATTAACAGTTCTTAATTGTTCAAAACTTTGTGCTCCTGGAACATTTAAAAGTAATATCCGTAAGCAAAAACGTTCAACATCTCTTGGACTGACTGTGTAAATTCGTGGAATTATTTTATTGCCTCTGGTTTTTCTTGCTCTCCATAATCCATTCACAAAAACATAGTGATATGGAATTTCAATATATAAGTATTGTGTTGCTTGAGCATCAGTGGAATTTAATGCAAACCATGCAGTTAGTGTAGTGCGACGATCTTCACTTTGGGCCAATGCATTCATTTCATTTCCAGCATGGAAATAGACTAAATGTCGTTGTGGCAAATGTACTGCTAACCTATATACTGCATGTGATCTATCATGCATTTCAAATTTTAAAAGCCGCCACATAGCTTCTGGCGCACTGACATAGCGAGCATCTACATGAGATGCAAGTTCATCATGTACTAACTCACTACTTTCAGGGTTGTCTGCACTTTTGACGACTACAGTAGCTGCATCGTAACCTTTGTAAATATATTTGTAGACATATTTAATGGATTTGATGGAAGTGCAGGCTTCTACGTTGATGTGGGCGTTGTACTTCATGAGTAAATGTGGATTGTAGGGTACTACATATCTATTGTCCACTTTTTTGCCACGAATAATGGCACTATCTCCTTCTCTTCTTTTATAAAGTGGATATCCATCACAATTTCCATATGTTTTGTCTCTATAATCTTTTGGAAAATCTTTTGAACATTTATTATTTTCCATACATGGTGATTGTGGATTAAGGTCTCCACAGGGTCCATGAATCATGCGATGAGTAACAATCTCATATAGTCTACCATATAGTTCTGGATCTGGTAGTTCAGCAACAATGACTGCATCCACTTTGTCCGAAGTATCTAATTTATCTTTCTCTTGAAGTATTATGAGAAGATGTGCATGTGGAAGGCCTCTTTTTTGAAATTCAATGGTATATACATAAGCAAGACATTTGCCAAATAACTGATTTATAGTGAAGTCACGTATTAATTCATTTAATTTGATCTTAAAAACTCTGGCTACTAAATCTGGTCGATCAGAAGCAGTTTGTCCAAGAAGTAGATTTTGTGTAATTTCTGGCCATTGTGGATTACATGTAAATGTCAGAAATAAATCTGGTTTTCCAAATTTGGTCACAATAGCCATAGCATCATTGTATCTTTCTCTCATATTTCGAGGAGATCCTTGAAAGGAAGATGGTAAAATGATGGCTTTGCCAGCTGTCATGTCTCTGCTTGTAGCCACGTCAGCAACATAGTCCATGAGTCCACAATATTGTTCTACACGTAGTTTATCTTGTTGATATTTTATAAAGTTTAAATTATTTGCCTCAACTTGCAAATAAGAATCAATAATCCATTGTTGTGTTAGTTTTCCACCACATAAAATTGGATTAAATTCATCTCTAATGGCAATTTGAGCAACTTTAAATTCAAGCATAGAAACATTATTTCGGATTCTGGCTTTAGCATTTGGGTAACTGGGAAGGGTTAATTTTGGTTGCCAACCTGCTTCTCCATGTGGGAAAAAGATGGGATATGTCATTGGATCTAAATTTGGACTTAAGATATTAATATTAATAAATGGTTGCTCCTCATTTCTGGGATATACTCTAATGTCTCTTTGAAATGGTGGTTCTCCTTCATCATTCTGAAAGACCATTGCAACCTCATTTGATGTTGGCAAGTTATAACGACGTTTATCAGTATGTCTGTCTCTTTTAAGCACCATATTAACCTTTGGCATGGGTAATTGATGTCTTTGTGCATGAAGTAGTTGTTCATTTTCTACTTCTGCCAATTTTTTGTAAGCTTTACTGTAGGGGTTATTGTCCATAATGTTATTTAGCTCTATGAAAACACTGGGTAAGCATTTTTTATTTTCTTCCATCTGCATACGTTGGTCAACAGCTTCCATTGTATCTAGGACATATAGTTGAGCGAATTTTCTTTGCTCTCCTTCCTCTGGATGTAAATGTGAAGTCCGATGATAAATTTGTCCTTGGACTTTAAAACAGTAAGGACCATGTCCTGGTACATTAGCAGCCAATGTTGCCCCCATAGATGCAAATGATATGGCACTATTGTAGGATCTTATGTTCGTCTTAAAATTTTTGTAATTTGGAAAAGTAGGTTTAGTCATATTATTTTGTAAATAGGTTGGAAATTGTTTCCTTTCTGGAAGTTTGAACTTGCCTTTTTGACAACAACTAATAAATTGTCCATCTCTGGGTCTCTCCTGTTTAAAATAAAAAGCCTCACAAAATTGACATTGAGTACTCATGTCCCCACAACTATGAACCTCTACTGCTAAAGACTTGAGTAAAGGACAATTTGCAAAGTATATTGGATGTTGACTTTCATATTCATCAGATGAAAAGTCATGAAATGTTTCAACAACAGGTTCTAAATGTTTAGTTTTTTTCGTGGATTTTCTTGGTATATGTTGTCCTTGTTTGGTTGAAATGTCCTGTAAGTTTTTAGTAAGAGTTTGTAAATGCTTTGTTTTTGTAGTTGCTTTTTTTGGTCTGTCTTGACTGGTATCTTGTAAAATGTCATCTGATGTTTTAGGAACAGTTTGTAAATGCTTTATTATCTTTTTATTTTTTTTGGTTGTATCTTTCATTTTTGCAGCTGATATTCTTTTATTTGCAAGTCTTTTGTGTTCTTTTTCTCGTCGAATTTCTTTCTCCTCCGGTGTCTGCTGGGCGGCCCATCTCTCTTGTCTTTCTCTAGTTTGACGTCTTTTCTTCTCTTCTTTGGTCTCGTTATCAGCCATATTAATCTGTAAAGGAAAAAAAAGAAATGTAATTGTGTATATTTTAATTTGTAATTCCTGTTAAAGATTCTTGTGCACAATTGGTGAAATAAAAGGCAAATCATTAATGTATCATTTATATTTAGTTACATTTATAATTCCTGTCCTCACTGGCTAAGAATTTGGCCAATGGAATACTGCTGTAAATAAGCATGTAACATATTTTTTTAAAATAATGGTTTTATTTATTAAAAACGTTGTTTGTGGATAGATATTTACCACTGCAAAACTTCTTTGCTAAAAAAAAAAGTGATGTGGTTATTGAGCTATGTATTGCATAGTAGCAATTTAAATAGAATAAGGGAGATAGTAAATTATTTTTTTTATTTTTCTGTTGACACGGATGCAACTGAAAGCAGTTTCTTTAGTTTTATACTTTAGTACTTATTATACTGTACCTTGGTTGAAGTGTGATTTAAATCCGAATGTTTGTTGGTCCTCGGTTCAAAATCGTTGTCCAATGGTGTGGTCCTCTGTTGGAAGTCCTCGTCCGATGGTGTGGTCCTGTGGCGATAGCCCTCGTCCGATGTTGTGGTCCTGTGGCGATAGCCCTCGTCCGATGTTGTGGTCCTTTGGTGAAAGTCCTCGTCCGATGGTCTGGTCCTGTGTTGAAATTCCTCGTCTGCTGGTCTGGTCCTGTGTTGAAATTCCTCGTCTGCTGGTCTGGTCCTGTGTTGAAAGTCCTCGTCCGATGGTCCGGTCCTGTGGAGAAAGTCCTCGTCCGATTGTCTTCACGCAGTATCTGTTGTAATATAAAATAGAAAATGTTGTTTGAGTGAAATGTCTTTTAAATAAGTAAAAAATGTATGAATTTGGCTGTATTGTATCAGTTATGGTTATTTTTTTCTATATTTTTTTTTTTTACTTTCTGTACAATCCCACGACTTTTGTTATTCTTATTTAAGGTTCTTAGTAAGGCTTGTGGGTTGTGATATATTAAATAAGAATATGAATTTATTTTGCTATGTGTTTATGTTATTTTTTGTACAATCCTGTTTTGTGCGCACCACTTGTGGTATACTTATTTAACCTTTATTGGGATGGTTATAGTTAGTGAAACATGAAATAATATAATTAATGTAGTTTGCTATGTGTTTGTGTTAGTTTTTGACAATCCTGTTTTGTGCGCACCACTTGTGCAAAAGTTATTTATTCTTGATTGTACTGGTTATAGGTTGTTAAACATTAAAGAAGAATGTTAATGTAGTTTTCTATGTGTTTGTGTGATTTTTTGTACAATGCTATTAGGTGCGCAACACTTTTGTTATTCTTATTTTTGCTTCTTTGTAAGGCTTATAGGTTGTTAAACATTGAATAAGAAATTCTGTTTTGTGTGTAGCAGTTTGTGTCTCATTCAATTGCGATTTGGCTAATTGAATCGTGCCCTAAATAAGCACATAGCATATTTTTTTAAAGAAGTTTTTAGTCAGTGAAAAACTTATTTTAAAAAAAATGTTATGTTGTTATTTAGAGCCCTATTCAATTGGGCAAATTGCAATTGAATGAGGGGCTTTGTGTGTACCATATGTTGCATAGTTTGCCCCTCATTCAATTGCATTTTTTACAATGTAATAGTACTCTAAGGCCGTCATTGAATTGCAATGTTGAAAATTGAATAGGGTTGTAAATAAGCACATCACATATATTTGTTAAAATTGAATAAGGGCCTCAAAGTGCTTATTTATAGCCATATTTAATTGTCCAAAATAGCAATTGAATGAGGGCCTTTGGTTACTGCATTTGTTATATTGTGAGCTCCTCATTCAATTGTGTTTTGGCCAATGGAATAGAGCTCAATATCAGCACAGAGCATATTTTTTTACCGAATTTTGTATTTAGTGAACTTGTATCCAAAAGCAACGTGTTCACAAAATAAAAAGTTCCTTTAAAAAATATTGTCTGTGCTTATATAGAGCCCTATTGAAATGGGCAAATCACATTTGAGTGAGGCCCTCGGCCATTAAAGATATATAGGTCCTCATTGAATTGCAATTTTGCCAATTGAAGAGGGCTCTATATAATCACATAACATATTTATTGAGCAAAGTTTTTAGTTATTGAAAACCTTGATTGTGGTTAGAAATTCAGTAACTAAAAAGTTCTGTATAAAAAATATGTTATGTGCTTATATAGAGCCCTATTCAATTGAGGAAGTCGCAATTGAATAAGGCTCATGGTTCTTTCTTGTTTATACTTAATACTTTACCTTGATTGAAGTTTTGAATGACAGACGGTCCCCTCCTGCCAATCTTAATCCGCCGGTCTTCTTGTAGTGTCTGTTTGAAAAAGAAAGTGAAATAGTTATTTGTATATTTATAATTTTTCATCTAGCAAAGCATGGCCTTTTGAGCATGTAATGTCTTGTTGTATCTTACCTCTTCTTCTTTGTTGGTGTTCTTTAAAAGGGATTGTGCTTCACAATGCACGGTGCAAATTGTTGAGAGACGCTGTTGATGCAGAGTCTGTTTGAATATTAAAAGAAATAGAAAGATTCAGCTTTATATGATCTATTGAATTGCAGTAAATAAATGTCATTTAAATATAGTTCTGTAATTATTTTCAATTGACCTTATTTTTTGTTGGGGGCTACACACATATGTCACATACATGAAGCACATTCCATAGTTTAATGTAAATTTTTTCTGTACGTGTGACATATCAGTATACATGACTCATATTTAAATGGTTAAATTAAGCTTATATATTTTTTTCCAACACACATAAATGTCTGTGTGTGAGATGTAACTATAGATGATACACATATATGTGCGTGTGACATATCAGTATACATGACATATAATGTCATTTAAATGTAGTTGTTTACTGATTTTGTTTTAAGCTAATTTTGTTGCAGTGGCAATACACATAAATGTGCGTGTCACATGTCACTATACATTATACACATATATGTCAGTGTCACATGTCACTGTGAAGGGGCAATACACAGAAATGTGCGTGTCACATGTCACTATACATTATACACATATATGTCCGTGTCACATGTCACTATGAAGGGGCAATACACATAAATGTGTGTGTCACATGTCAATATACATGATACACATATATGTCTGTGTCACATGTCACTATGCAGGGGCAATACACATAAATGTGCGTGTCACATGTCACTATACATTCTATACATATATGTGCGTGTCACATGTCACTATACATTATAGACATATATGTGCGTGTCAGATGTCACTATACATTATACACATATATGTCAGTGTCACATGTCACTGTGAAGGGGCAATACACAGAAATGTGCGTGTCACATGTCACTATACATTATACACATATATGTCCGTGTCACATGTCACTATGAAGGGGCAATACACATAAATGTGTGTGTCACATGTCAATATACATGATACACATATATGTCCGTGTCACATGTCACTATGCAGGGGCAATACACATAAATGTGCGTGTCACATGTCACTATACATTCTATACATAAATGTGCGTGTCACATGTCACTATACATTCTATACATATATGTGCGTGTCACATGTCACTATACATTCTAGACATATATGTGCGTGTCACATGTCACTATACATAAACCTCTGTTTAATATTGAATTATGTTTTTTTGTTGTTTTGTTAAATGAACTGTATTTTTTTTGGAGCCTATACACATAAATGTGCCATATATGTCACTACATAAATCCTATTTTTTTATTTTATTTGTTTGACCTGTCCTGATAATAAAATGTAATATATTATAGCTTACCTCTCAGTTGTAATTTGCACAATGCAAAGTAGTAAATTAGTAAAGAATTGTCTTGTCAAGTAAAAGCAGCAGTTATCTCAGAAGTCACTCCGTTCATCACCTGAGGAGAAATGTATTTTTTTGTGTGAAATAGGCAGTATTTATAAACTTGTAGAAAGTTCTGGAAAGTGAGACCGTTACAACGCAATACGCATGCGCTATTTGCGTTCCAGCTTACAATTTGCGTTCCATTCGCCATTTTCTGCGTATTACTGTTCAAAATGGTGTTTAATATGATTGTGATACGTTCCGCATAGTATGTGTTTCATTATTGCGAGTAAGTGTAGTGTAGTTACGTCTGGAGCCTCGTTTTCGTTTTGTTCGTCGGCCATTTTTTCTCTCGCTTAGCGATGGTATTAGTGTCCAAAGTTTTTTATTTTGATTTAAATGTAGGTGTAACTTGTTTTTTTGAGGTGCTGGCTGGTTCCTCTTGCTGTAGGTAATCTTTTTATGTGTTTGTTGTGTGTCTTTCTTAAGTTTTAAATGTTTGTATGTCGGCGTGTTGCGTCCGATCTTTGCGAGGTCGTAATGTGTGGTAACGTGTCTTGTATGGTGTTTGCGTGTGTAGCCTCGTTTTCGTTTTATTCGTCGGCCATTTTTTGTGTCGCTTAACAAATTATTTAGTGTCTAAACTCTTTTATTTTGAGTGCAATTAAGTTGTAAGTTGCATTTTTGAGGTCCTGGGTGCTTCCTGTTTGTGTAGGTAAGGTTTTTATGTATGTCCTGTGTGTATGTATTGTGTTTGTAATTTTGTAATGTTCGCGAGTTGCGTCCGAGTGTTGCGAGGCCGTAATGTGTGTGAACGTGTGTCGTATGTTGTTTGCGAGTGTTGTAATGTGTTGCGACGTGAACTTTGCGAGATTCGCAGTTGTTTGGGTTGGGAATTTGTGTTGTGAATTTTGCAAGGGTCGCAGTTGCTGCAACTGAAGACCTCGCTTTGCGAGGTCCTCAGGTGCTGGCATGGAGCGCCTGTGGCGCTCCAAGCCAGCAACTGAGGCCCTCGCTTTGCGAGGGTCCTCAGTTGCTGGCAAGGAGCGCCTTCGGCGCTCCATGCCAGCAACTGAGAACCTGGCACAGTGCCCTCGCTTTGCGAGGGCCGCGGGCTCGCTACGCGAGCCCGCAGCGTTAGCAACAACTCGTACGCTCACAAATATATATGTGATAGAGTCACACAGACAGATGTATATAGACAAATAACTATAGACAGATAGATAGATAGATAGAGAGATAGATAGATAGATAGATGGATAGATAGATATAGAGATAGATAGATAGATAGATAGATAGATAGATAGATAGATAGATAGATAGATAGATAGATAGATAGAGGGATAGATAGAGGGATGGATGTTTTTTTTATATACAATTTATCATATCTATGTACAAAGGTAATTAGTTTTTTACAGCCCTATTAATTTCCCCCAATGTGTAAAACCGTAGCCCGTAACTTACGGGTATTAGATTGGCCTCTTGCTGTAATGTATAAATACGGATGGCACCCGCTAAGCTACATAACACATAGATATTGCACTACGGCACATGTACACGCCGCTATAACAGGGATATATTGTCTGTATCTATATCAATTACAAATATTCCTTAAATGTGATGTATTGATATCTAGGACAGCCAAGGTGATAGTGCGCAACGCGTGTACATAGTGAGCTGTGCTTATATATGTCCTGCAATTATGCACTACTATGAGGTATTAGTATTCAGAGTGACACACGAGAGTGGACGCGACACCATTAATATACGTAGTTATTACCTTTACTCTCCGCATGATTGGCCGTCGCAATATATTACTTGTACATGTGATATGTTCAAAGCAGCTGACTGTTTATCTTTTCCTTATTTTCTTTTAATCAACGTATATTTATATGTGTATATGGTTAAAGAGTATTTTTATATTACTTTCAATAAAAGTTAAATTTTCTTGTTACCATATTTCTGATTTGTCCCCTTACCCCAGTGCCATAGCTTTGGATGATACTGACCATACATGGTGCTTTCTTTCTCTATCATCACATTGTTCATTAAATACACTCAGATGGTTATTGGGGGTCAATCATATAAATTCATTTTATGGCACGATAATGACTGTCTGTAGAACTATTAGTTGATTGACAGGTCTCCTCCAGGACTCAATGTCCCCCAATAATCATTCAGTTTATTTAAAGTAACACCACAAATGTCCCAATAACTGCTAATAAAAAAGTACAAAAACAAATTACGGTGCGATGTGATGTACGGCGCGATGTTATGAACGGCGCAATGTGATGTACGGTGTGATGAGATGTATGGCTCAATGTGATTTAAGGTGTGTAACGGAACCCATCTCTGTTTTACCCTGTCTTATGGTTATTTAATTCTTGGTTAAAATATGATCACATTGCTGTACTGTAGATATGTTGTTTTATGTTCTACAGAGTATATTGGCTCAGAATATCAAAGCTACTAGGCTAATAGATAATCCTGTTACAGATAAGAAAAGTCGAGTGTATAAAGTGTTTTCTTTCTCAGATAAGAACAAAGAGGGCTGATTTAATTATTGTCTGATTGTTTCCAAGTTGCCAGGGAGGTGTGACTCACCTATTGTCCTATATGTGTATTGTGTGGGGGATATGTGAAATGTCTGTGTGTTATGTTAAAAACATACTTTTACTAACTTTTGAACCCCTGGTCTGATTCATGCCATTTTTGTATATGTTGTTCCCCTGGGTGAGAGCTATTGAACGGTGCTAGACTTAAAGGTGTACCCCCTGTTTTTGGGGTACATCCAGAATGTGGTTACAATTGTGTCTGTTTTAATTGTGTTACCTGTTATCTGAGGGGAGGAGACCTGGGGGTTGAACCATGTATCTAATTGGCTGTGATAACTATGTGGGTGTAGCCCTTCAGAGGGCACCATTGCATAAAAGGAGATCCCCTGTCATTAAAGTTCTAGTTCTTCTTGACCCTTCAAAACGTAGCCTCGTCTCGTTATTTGAGGGGATCACTATATGATACTGGGGATTGCTATGCTTTTGCATACTCCCTTAAACTGTAACTACTGAACGCTTGTTCCTGATGTACTATCCTTGGAGTCTGTGGTGGTTGAGGTGTCCGGTGCGGTGCTTGTAGGCCTCGACGCAAACTAGGACGCGTCTATCAATGGAGGTACCCGGTCGGGGTGCCAGTAGATCCGTTACATTGGCTGGCAGTGGTGGGATGGCGTCCTAGTAAGAGGAAAAGCAGCACGGAGACACCGTTAACATTTGGAGTTACAAATTGAGGGCAACGCTAGTATCCGTACAGCGCCCCTGGCTACAGCAGGATGGAACCGGCTAGTTTTCAGACAGCGTTTCATGATGAGGAGGAGGAGGCGGCCGCGGACTAAAGGGATGCAGACAGAAAGGAACTCTGGTATGATGCCCTGGAAGATGCCCAATGGCGGCGAGGTGAGAGTCTCCCCAGTGATGAGCAGCGGCTACAGAAGCGTGTGGCGATGCGGATGTATCTATTGGGAGAGCAGCCTCTGGATGAGTGGGTGACAAGACTAGAGACCCTGGTATGGCGAGAGCTCTGGCTAGACAACGCATACCAGGCCCTCTGGTGGCATACCGTTCGACTTACCCCCTGGACGGCTGAACACGACTTACCAGAGGGGGATGATTATGATGGCTCAGGTTTATTATGGGATGCCTTGGAGGACGACATTGATCTTGGCAGCACGGAGAAGTCTAGGTTTTGGGACATCTACGACTATCGGATGGGCATGTATGTCTGGGATGACGAAGGCGAGGTGAGCAAAGACATGACCCACCTGGTAACGAGAGAGTGGGAGCTGGAGCAGGACTACCAACATCTGCTCAGCTTCGTGCAGCCCCAACCTACTCGACAAGCAGAACCAGACTTCATTGACTGGTCCTGGGATGACCTCCAGATGGCAGGTAGAGATGGGACCGAGGTCTCTCTACCGGCCCTACAGGGGGCAGAAGGTGTCGTCCTTCCTTCCCAGCGGCAGTGTGAACCCCAGGGGGCAGAAGGTGTCGTCCTTTCCCCCCAGCAGCAGTGTGAACCCCAGGGGGCAGAAGGTGTCGTCCTTCCCCCTCAGCGGCAGTGTGAACCCCAGGGGGCAGAAGGTGTCGTCCTTCCCCCCAAGCGGCAGTGTGTACCCCAGGGAGCAGAAGGTGTCGACCTTCCTCCACAGCGGCAGTGGGTACCCCAGGGGGCCAAAGGTGTCATCCTTCCCCCCCAGCGGCAGTGTGAAACACAGGGGGCAGAAGGTGTCGTCCTTCCCCCCCAGCGACAGTTTACCCTAACCAGGGGAGACACCAATCTCCCAGACAGCGCAGATGGGACCGTGGTCTCTGCGCCCACAGCTTGTCCAGATCCCCAACTACCGTCACTGGGACAACCGGAGGAGGGGGTAAGTACAAATTCCCCTCCCCAGCTAACTTCTAATGTGTCCCCAGGGTTAACAGAGGAAATGTTAACCCCCACTGACCCCCACGGTTCCCTGGCTACTGAGCCGGAATATGTCCCAAGTACCCCAGCAGAAGAGCTGACAGCGGGGCAGAGTGCAGTCGGCCTCTGCCCTCCCTTTGTCCCTTGTACAGAGCAGGATGTCCTGCAGGTTATACCAGCAGAAGAGCTGGCATCAGGGCAGAGTGCCGCTGGCCTCTGCCCCTCAAGTCCCCTCAGCGTGTTGCCCCATCACCACAGCAAAATATCCAGGTACCTGGTTAGACTTCCCCCCAAAGGAGAGATGTGTGACGAAGTGCCCTTCGCCACTTTGGCTTGGAGAGGACTGTTTGCCAGCCTCCTGCCCTGCGACTATGGCCCTGGTACATATTGCCCTTTGGAACCAGTGTTCGGCCATACCAGAGTGTAAGTCACTCATTCTGGCCCTTTACATACAGGGGGGTCATTCTGTACTTGCCCTGTGTGAGCGGTGATACCCCAGATAACTGTGCCATGAAGCCCATTCATATAATGAAAGACTATGGGAAAGACTTTAGCTACTTGGCAATTGAACTGTGTGAAGAGGATCTGAGCGCTATTCGGTGGTTTTGTGCGCTCAGATCCCAGCTATCTGGGGATATGGGAAATGTGAGTAAATGTGAATTGCAGTAATGCTGATGGGTTGTCAAACTAGAGAATTGACCAACAAATACTTTTGTCCGGACATCCCCAGGCCGATCTGTTGGGATCAGACCGTGTATGCCGGCTTATGGTCACGGGGGAGGTGTGTAACGGAACCCATCTCTGTTTTACCCTGTCTTATGGTTATTTAATTCTTGGTTAAAATATGATCACATTGCTGTACTGTAGATATGTTGTTTTATGTTCTACAGAGTATATTGGCTCAGAATATCAAAGCTACTAGGCTAATAGATAATCCTGTTACAGATAAGAAAAGTCGATTGTATAAAGTGTTTTCATTCTCAGATAAGAACAAAGAGGGCTGATTTAATTATTGTCTGATTGTATCCAAATTGCCAGGGAGGTGTGACTCACCTATTGTCCTATATGTGTGTTGTGTGGGGGATATGTGAAATGTCTGTGTGTTATGTTAAAAACATACTTTTACTAACTTTTGAACCCCTGGTCTGATTCATGCCATTTTTGTATATGTTGTTCCCCTGGGTGAGAGCTATTGAACGGTGCTAGACTTAAAAGTGTACCCCCTGTTTTTGGGGTACATCCAGAATGTGGTTACAATTGTGTCTGTTTTAATTGTGTTACCTGTTATCTGAGGGGAGGAGACGTGGGGGTTGAACCATGTATCTAATTGGCTGTGATAACTATGTGGGTGTAGCCCTTCAGAGGGCACCATTGCATAAAAGGAGATCCCCTGTCATTAAAGTTCTAGTTCTTCTTGACCCTTCAAAACGTAGCCTTGTCTCGTTATTTGAGGGGATCACTATATGATACTGGGGATTGCTATGCTTTTGCATACTCCCTTGAGCTGTAACTACTGAACGCTTGTTCCTGATGTACTATCCTTGGAGTCTGTGGTGGTTGAGGTGTCCGGTGCGGTGCTTGTAGGCCTCGACGCAAACTAGGACGCGTCTATCAACGGAGGTACCTGGTCGGGGTGCCAGTAGATCCGTTACAAGGTGTGATGTGATGTACGGTGTAATGTGATGTATGGCGCGATTTGATGTACGGCGCGCTGTGATGTAAGGTGCGATGTGATGTACGGCACGATGTGATGTAAGGTGCGATGTGATGTACGGCGCGATGTGATGTACGGCGCAATGTGATGTACGGCGTGATGTGCGGTGCAATGTGATGTACGGTGCGATGTGATTTAAGGTGTGATGTGACGTACGGCGTGATGTGATGTAAGGCGCAATTTGATGTATGGTGCGATGTGATGTAAGGTGTGATGTGATGTACGGCGCGATGTGATGTACGATGCTATAATTTATCATTTGTACCAACTGTAACGGAGTTGGAACATGAATCCAATATCTCCGCTGGTATACAGTAAAATATCCAAGAAGCACTACAGTCTCACCATCCCCAACCTCCCATATTGGACGACACTCAATTGGGAGTCAAATAATACTGTCTTTATTTTGTTGTGCAGAAATATATATACACATCTCTTCCCACAGGCAATACACATCCCTCATAGTTGGCCACACAATACACATAGAGGGACAATAGTTGGGTCACACCTCCCTGAGGCTACCTGGCTACTTTGATAGAATCAGACATTGATTAGATCATCCTTCCCTTTGTTCCATTTTCTTAATGTGAACACTTCACACAATGGACCTCTCTTGCTTATGAGGAGCCCTTGTAATAGGATTATCTATTATGCCAAGGTCTGCAATAGTCTGGGCTAATATTCTGCAGAGCATAAACCAACATACATACAGTATAACAGTAGGATCATATTTTAACCATAATAACGGTCTGATCCCAAAGGATCGGCCTGAGGATGTCCGGACAAAAGTATTTGTTGTTCAATTCTCTAGTTTGACAACCCATCAGCATTACTGCAATTCACATTTACTAACATTTCACATATCCCCAGATAGCTGGGATCTGGGCGCACAAAACTACCGAATAGCTCTCAGATCCTATTCACACAGTTCAATTGCCAGGTAGCTAAAGTCTTTCCCATAGTCTTTCATTATATGAATGGGCTCCATGGCATAGCTATCTGGGGTATCACCGCTCCCACAGGGCAAGTACCGAATGACCCCCCTGTATTTAAAGGGCCAGAATGAGGGACATACACTCTCGTATGGCCGAATACTGTTTTTAAAGGGCAATATGTCCCAGGGCCATAGTCGCAGGGCAGGAGGCTGGCAATAAGTCCTCTCCAGGACAAAGTGGCAAAAGGCACTTCGTCACCCATCTCCCCTTTGGTGGGAAGTCTAACCAGGCACCTGGATATTTTGCTGTGGTGATGGGGCAACACGCTGAGGGGACTTGAGGGGCAGAGGCCAGCGGCACTCTGCCCTGATGCCAGCTCTTCTGCTGGTATAACCTGCTGTACATTCTGCTCTGTTCAAGGGACAAAGGGAGGGCAGAGGCCGACTGCACTCTGCCCCGCTGTCAGCTCTTCTGCTGGGGTACTTGGGACATATTCCGGCTCAGTAGCCAGGGAAAGGTGGGGGTCAGTGGGGGTTAACATTTCCTCTATTAACCCTGGGGCCACATTAGAAGTTAGCTGTGGAGGGGAATTTGTACTTACCCCCTTCTCCGGTTTTCCCAGTGAGGGTAGTTGGGGATCTGGACAGGCTGTCCAGCATCCAGGTAGGTCAGGCACAGAGACCATGGTCCCATCTGCGCCGTCTGGGAGATTGGTGTCTCCCCTTGTTAGGGTAAGCTGTCGCTGGGGGGAGAGGGCGACACCTTCGGCCCCCTGGGGTACACACTGCCGCTGGGGAGGAAGGACGGCACCTTCTGCTCCCTGGGGTACACACTGCCGCTGGGGAGGAAGAACGGCACCTTCTGCTCCCTGGGGTACACACTGCCGCTGGGGAGGAAGGATGGCACCTTCTGCTCCCTGGGATACACACTGCCGCTGGGGGGAAAGGACGACACCTTCGGCCCCCTGGGGTACACACTGCCGCTGGGGAGGAAGGACGGCCCCTTCTGCCCCCCGGTGCTACACACTGCCGCTGGGGAGGAAGGACGGCACCTTCTGCTCCCTGGGATACACACTGCTGCTGGGGAGGAAGGACGACACATTCGGCCCCCTGGGGTACACACTGCCGCTGGGGAGGAAGGATGGCACCTTCTGCTCCCTGGGGTACACACTGCCGCTGGGGAGGAAGGACGGCACCTTCTGCTCCTTGGGATACACACTGCCGCTGGGGGGGAAGGACGACACCTTTGGCCCCCTGGGGTACACACTGCCGCTGGGGAGGAAGGACGGCACCTTCTGCTCCCTGGGGTACACACTGCCGCTGGGGAGGAAGGACGGCACCTTCTGCTCCCTGGGGTACACACTGCCGCTGGGGGGGAAGGACGACACCTTCTGCTCACTGGGATACACACTGCCGCTGGGGGGAGAGGGGAGGATGACACCTTCGGCCCCCTGGGGTACACACTGCCGCTGGGGAGGAAGGACGACACCTTCAGCTCCCTGGGGTCCACACTGCCGCTGGGGAGGAAGGACGGCACCTTCTGCTCCCTGGGATACACACTGCCGCTGGGGGGAAAGGACGACACCTTCTGCTCCCTGGAATACACACTGCCGCTGGGGGGGGGGGGGGGAAGGACGACACCTTCGGCCCCCTAGGGTACACACTGCCGCTGGGGAGGAAGGACGGCACCTTCTGCTCCCTGGGGTACACACTGTCGCTGGGGAGGAAGGACGGCACCTTCTGCTCCCTGGGGTACACACTGCCGCTGGGGAGTAAGGACGGCACCTTCTGCTCCCTGGGATACACACTGCCGCTGGGGGGAAAGGACGACACCTTCTGCTCCCTGGAATACACACTGCCGCTGGGGGGGGGAAGGACGACACCTTCGGCCCCCTAGGGTACACACTGCCGCTGGGGAGGAAGGACGGCACCTTCTGCTCCCTGGGGTACACACTGTCGCTGGGGAGGAAGGACGGCACCTTCTGCTCCCTGGGGTACACACTGCCGCTGGGGAGGAAGGACGGCACCTTCTGCTCCCTGGGGTACACGCTGTCGCTGGGGAGGAAGGACGGCACCTTCTGCTCCCTGGGGTACACACTGCCGCTGGGGGGGAAGGACGACACCTTCTGCTCACTGGGATACACACTGCCGCTGGGGGGAGAGGGGAGGATGACACCTTCGGCCCCCTGGGGTACACACTGCCGCTGGGGAGGAAGGACGACACCTTCTGCTCCCTGGGGTCCACACTGCCGCTGGGGAGGAAGGACGGCACCTTCTGCTCCCTGGGATACACACTGCCGCTGGGGGGAAAGGACGACACCTTCTGCTCCCTGGAATACACACTGCCGCTGGGGGGGGGGGAAGGACGACACCTTCGGCCCCCTAGGGTACACACTGCCGCTGGGGAGGAAGGACGGCACCTTCTGCTCCCTGGGGTACACACTGTCGCTGGGGAGGAAGGACGGCACCTTCTGCTCCCTGGGGTACACACTGCCGCTGGGGAGTAAGGACGGCACCTTCTGCTCCCTGGGATACACACTGCCGCTGGGGGGAAAGGACGACACCTTCTGCTCCCTGGACTACACACTGCCGCTGGGGGGGGGAAGGACGACACCTTCGGCCCCCTAGGGTACACACTGCCGCTGGGGAGGAAGGACGGCACCTTCTGCTCCCTGGGGTACACACTGTCGCTGGGGAGGAAGGACGGCACCTTCTGCTCCCTGGGGTACACACTGCCGCTGGGGAGGAAGGACGGCACCTTCTGCTCCCTGGGGTACACACTGTCGCTGGGGAGGAAGGACGGCACCTTCTGCTCCCTGGGGTACACACTGCCGCTGGGGAGGAAGGACGGCACCTTTTGCTCCCTGGGATACACACTGCCGCTGGAGGGGAAGGACGACACCTTCGCCCCCCTGGGGTACACACTGTCGCTGGGGAGGAAGGATGGCACCTTCTGCTCCCTGGGGTACACACTGCCGCTGGGAGGAAGGACGGCACCTTCTGCTCCCTGGGGTACACACTGCCGCTGGGGAGGAAGGACGGCACCTTCTGCTCCCTGGGGTACACACTGCCGCTGGGGAGGAAGGACGGCACCTTCTGCTCCCTGGGATACACACTGTCACTGGGGAGGGGAATTAGTTGGAGTATTCCACGTGGAGCGGTTTCTGTTTCTGGGACAGTCTCTCTGCATGTGGCCCTGCTGGTTACACGTGTGGCACCTGATGTACCATGGAGGGGTTTGGTAGTTCCCACCACCCGGTCACATTGCTGGGGTCGGGGGGTTAATGGTGGGAGGTGGGTTAGCAGCTCCCAAGATGGACCGTCCCCATGCCCGCTGCTTTTCCATTATGTATTCGTGGACATCTGTCATTAACGATTCCAAGGTTATTGTGGGAATCGTACCTGGGAGAAAGGCCAGTCTGCTTTGGAGTTCTCTTCCAAACTCAGTCTGTGTGCTGTCCGTAAGAGGTGCTGTAGCCGCTGCCCGGTCTCCCTCCATGAGTTCCTTTCTGTCTATATCCCTGTAGTCCGCGGCCGCCTCCTCCTCCTCATCATGGAACGCTGTCCGAAAACTAGCCGGAAACCATCCTGCTGTAGCCAGGGGCACTTTACGAATACTAGCGTTGCCCTCAATTTGTAACTCCACGGAATGGTGTCTCCTGTAGCTGTCCTTCTGACCGTAAGAACAATTCCGCCACTTGCCACGAATCCAATATCTCCGCTGGTATACGGTAAAATATCCAAGAAGCACTACAGTCTCACCATCCCCAACCTCCCATATTGGACGACACTCAATTGGGAGTCAAATAATACTGTCTTTATTTTGTTGTGCAGAAATATATATACACCTCTCTTCCCACAGGCAATACACCCCCCCCATAGTTGGCCACACCTCCCTGAGGCTACCTGGTTACTTTGATACAATCAGACATTGATTAGATCATCCTTCCCTTTGTTCCATCTTCACAATGTGAACACTTCACACAATGGACCTCTCTTGCTTATGAGGAGCCCTTGCAATAGGATTATCTATTATGCCAAGGTCTGCAATAGTCTGGGCTAATATTCTGCAGAGCATAAACCAACATACATACAGTATAACAGTAGGATCATATTTTAACCATAATAATTAAATAACCATAAAACAGGGTAAAACAGTGATGGGTTCCGTTACACCAACAAAAAAAAAAAAAAAATGTTATTTATTGAAAACGTGTTTGTACTCAAAGTGCATAATGTACATCACCTACTAAAACATATGCTGGGGCTTCTTAATACTTAAGACTGTCATAAGTCTCCTTAATAAAGCAAAAAACAATGTCTATGCTCTACTATAATATACACAAAGTGATGACATCATATAAGAGTACGCACACACGTTGTTCTTCATGACATCACTTGAGGCCTCCCCGCGTCCGTCTTTAATAGTAAAGTTCTTCTGCTAATATGACAGCTCAGGACATCCTTATTTATGGTTACTTCTAAGAACAATAAGAAAGACGTTAATACGCTTCAGTGGGATCCAAATAAGCTTTTATCTGATAAAACTGGATCATGGCGGACCATTGGAAATGATATTGTTTTACAAAGCTCCTCCCTTCTGAGAAAGCAGCGCAAGAAATCCTCTTAAAAACAAGATAATGTGCTAGAGTCAAAAAGCCTCCCTGGGGCGCCAAAGTGCTTGGAGGACCACTATAGCGCCCTAACAAGCGGGCAGTTACATGAAATACAAACGCACATTCTCGGTTGGTGACGCGCTCCCAGATTACGTGCTTGACACATTATTCAGAGAAAAACAAATCTCAATTAAATTATCGCTCTGGTTATTTTCTTGCACGTGAATCCCGTAACGTTTGCGTCCCTCATGCAATCTGCCTCCTCCGATATTCATACTTTTTGGCTGTAGTACAATTATGTCCGGTATTGGTTGTCCCCAAAGTAAAATATATCGGTACATTCCCCATTTATTGAGAGTAATTCCTCCTATCCTACTAGTGCTAACTTTGTTAAAGACTCAGAATGCAAATGGCGTCCTTAATTCAACGTCAACAAATGAGAAAACGCAAAATAAGTTACATAGGGCATCTCATAGAGAAGAGGAGCGTACCCAAGTAATGAAATAACATGTAACAAATATCATCATGGTGACCATCTCATAAAATAACTTTGTTATACATAGCCTTACGTTCTGATACTCTTCTCTCCCATGGTCCTCCTCCATCAGTCCCCAATCTACGACTCCCTCCTTCCCCAACAATTTGCATCAAACATGTTTGGCGGGTAATCTAACCTATCATGATGACCCCAATCCCTGTAGATGCTGTCCATGGGCCCCAGATTTCAAGGAATTTGGGGATAGTATCCACAAAGTATCTTATGTACAGCGCTACGGAATATGTTGGTGCATTATAAATAAACAATAATAATAATAATAAAGGAATGGGTAATTCTTTCATTTGCCGCAAGGAAGTGAATTTTTGCTTTAATGGCCACCAAGTCTAGGGTATTAGACTTCCATTTTCGAGCTATGTGGCTTTTAGTTGCTAATAACATAAATTGTAAAAGTCTACTTTGGGACGGGGATAGTGAGATGTTTAAGATCCCCAAATGACAGCTTTCCACTGGTAACTGGACAGTTTGTTGGGATATATCTGGTGCTAAATTCCTCACTTCTATCCAAATTTTCTATACATTTTGGCAACTTCACCACATGTTATGTCCGGGCAACCTCTAAAACACTTAGGACCATCTAACCTGCTCCATTTAGCGTGTAATATATGTTTGTGTAGGACCTTTATTGATGTTTCTAACAGGAGCCCATGAAAACATTAGACCATGATTCTTCCCACTTGTCCGTATCCCATTGTAGAGCTCGGTCTTTTTTCCACTCTCATATCTATCCTTGCTTTTCTCTATAGGGGAAAAGGGAGAGAAAGAGAGAAAGGAAGTGAACGGGGGAATGGGAGACATAGGGGGAAAGAGAGAGAAAGGGGGAAGGGAGAAAGACAGGAAGAGGAGAGAGGAAGAAAGAGATGAAGCAAAGGGAGGGAGAGAAAGAGGGAAAGGGAAGGAAAGAAGGAAAGAGCAATAGGGACAGGAAGAGAAAGAGAGAAAGGAGAGAGAAAGACATGGAGAGACAGAAAGGAAGGGAGACTGGAAGAGGAGAATGGAAAGGGGAGATAAAGAAAGAGAGGAAGCAGAGGGAGGGAGAGAAAGAAGGAAAGGGAGAGAAGGGGGAAGGGAGAGAAAGGGGGAAAGGGAGAGAAAGGGGGAAAGGGAGAGAAAGGGGGGAAAGGAGAGAAAGAGAGAAAGGGAGACAAAGAGGGAGAGAAAGAAAGAGAGGAAGCAGAGGGAAGGAGAGAAAGAAGGAAAGGGAGAGCAAGAGGGAAAGGGGGAGAAGGTGAGGGAAAGGGAGAGAAAGGGGGGAAGGGAGAGAAAGAGGGAAAAGGAGAGAAAGGGGGAAAGGGAGAGAAAGGTCGAAAGGGAGAGAAAGGGGGAAAGGGAGAGAAAGGGGGGAAGGGAGAGAAAGAGGGAAAAGGAGAGAAAGGGGGAAAGGGAGAGGACGGTCGAAAGGGAGAGAAAGGGGGAAAGGGAGAGAAAGAAAGAGGGGAAACAGATGAAGGGAGAGAGAAAGACATGGAGAGACAGAAAGGGAGAGAGACTGGAAGAGGAGAGAGAAGGGGGAGAGAAAGAAAGAGGGAAATGGAGAGAGAAAGACATGGAGAGACAGAAAGGGAAAGAGACAGGAAGAGGAGAGAGGAAGGGGAGATAAATAAATAGAGGAAGCAGAGGGAGGGAAAGGGGTGAAAGGGGGAGAGAAAGACATCGATAGACAGAAAGGGAGAGAGACAGGAAGCGGAGAGAGGAAGGGGGAGAGAAAGAAAGAGAGGAAGCAGATGGAGGGAGATAAAGGGGGAAAGGGAGAGAAAGAGGGAAAGGGGGAGAATGGAGGGAAATGGAGAGAAAGGGGGAAATGGAGAGAAAGAGGGAAAGGGAGAGAAAGAGGGAGAGAAAGAAAGAGAGGAAGCAGAGGGAAGGAGAGAAAGGGTGAAAGGGAGACAAAGAGGGAAAGGGGGAGTAGGGAGGGAAAGGGAGAGAAGGGAGAGAAAGGGGGAGAAAGGGGAAAAGGGAGAGAAAGGGGGGAAGGGAGAGAAAGAGGGAAAAGGAGAGAAAGGGAGAGAAAGGAGGGAAAGGGAGAGAAAGGGGGAAAGGGAGAGAAAGGGGGAAAGGGAGAGAAAGAGAGAAAGGGGGAGAAAGAGGGAAAGGGTGAGAAGGGGGAAAGGGAGAGAAAGGGGAAAGGGAGAGCAAGGAAGAAAGGGAGAGAAAGAGGGAAAGGGAGAGAAAGGGGAAAGAGAGAGAAAGGGGTAAGGGAGAGAAAGAGGGAAAGGGAGAGAAAGAGAGAAAGGGAGAGAAAGAGCGAAAGGGTGAGAAGGGGGAAAGGGAGAGAAAGGGGGAAAGGAGAGAAAGGGGGAAAGGGAGAGAAGGGAGAGAAAGGGGGAAAGGGAGAGAAAGGGGGAAAGGGAGAGAAAGGGAGAAAGGGAGAGAGAAACACATGAGAGACAGAAAGGGAGAGAGACAGGAAGAGGAGAGAGAGGAAGGGGGTGTGAAAGGAAGAGAGGAAGCAGAGGGAGGGAGCTAAAGGGGGGAAAGGGGGAAAGGGAGAGAGAAAGACATGGAGAGACAGAAAGGGAGAGAGACAGAAAAAGGAGAGAGGAAGGGGGAGAGAAAGAAAGAGAGGAAGCAGAGGGAGGGAGAGAAAGAAGGAAAGGGAGAGTAAGAGGGAAAGGGAGAGAAGGGGGGAAGAGAGAGAACGGGGGAAAGGGAGAGAAAGGGAAAAGGAGAGAAAGGGGGAAAGGTAGAGAAAGGGGGAGAAAGAGGGAAAGGGAGAGAAAGGAGGAAAGGGAGAGAAAGGGGGAGAAAGAGAGAAAGGGAGAGAAAGGGGGAAAGGGAGAGAAAGGGGGAAAGGGAGAGAAAGGGGGAAGGGAGAGAAAGGGGGAAAGGGAGAGAAAGGAAGAGAAAGGGGGAAAGGGAGAGATAGGGGGAAAGGGAGAGAAAGGGGGAAGGGAGAAAGACAGGAAGAGGAGAGAGGAAGAAAGAGATGAAGCAAAGGGAGGGAGAGAAAGAGGGAAAGGGAAGGAAAGAAGGAAAGAGCAATAGGGACAGGAAGAGAAAGAGGGAAAGGAGAGAGAAAGACATGGAGAGACAGAAAGGAAGGGAGACTGGAAGAGGAGAATGGAAAGGGGAGATAAAGAAAGAGAGGAAGCAGAGGGAGGGAGAGAAAGAAGGAAAGGGAGAGAAGGGGGAAGGGAGAGAAAGGGGGAAAGGGAGAGAAAGGGGGAAAGGGAGAGAAAGGGGGGAAAGGAGAGAAAGAGAGAAAGGGAGACAAAGAGGGAGAGAAAGAAAGAGAGGAAGCAGAGGGAAGGAGAGAAAGAAGGAAAGGGAGAGCAAGAGGGAAAGGGGGAGAAGGTGAGGGAAAGGGAGAGAAAGGGGGGAAGGGAGAGAAAGAGGGAAAAGGAGAGAAAGGGGGAAAGGGAGAGAAAGGTCGAAAGGGAGAGAAAGGGGGAAAGGGAGAGAAAGGGGGGAAGGGAGAGAAAGAGGGAAAAGGAGAGAAAGGGGGAAAGGGAGAGGACGGTCGAAAGGGAGAGAAAGGGGGAAAGGGAGAGAAAGAAAGAGGGGAAACAGATGAAGGGAGAGAGAAAGACATGGAGAGACAGAAAGGGAGAGAGACGGGAAGAGGAGAGAGAAGGGGGAGAGAAAGAAAGAGGGAAATGGAGAGAGAAAGACATGGAGAGACAGAAAGGGAAAGAGACAGGAAGAGGAGAGAGGAAGGGGAGATAAATAAATAGAGGAAGCAGAGGGAGGGAAAGGGGTGAAAGGGGGAGAGAAAGACATCGATAGACAGAAAGGGAGAGAGACAGGAAGCGGAGAGAGGAAGGGGGAGAGAAAGAAAGAGAGGAAGCAGATGGAGGGAGATAAAGGGGGAAAGGGAGAGAAAGAGGGAAAGGGGGAGAATGGAGGGAAATGGAGAGAAAGGGGGAAATGGAGAGAAAGAGGGAAAGGGAGAGAAAGAGGGAGAGAAAGAAAGAGAGGAAGCAGAGGGAAGGAGAGAAAGGGTGAAAGGGAGACAAAGAGGGAAAGGGGGAGTAGGGAGGGAAAGGGAGAGAAGGGAGAGAAAGGGGAAAAGGGAGAGAAAGGGGGGAAGGGTGAGAAAGAGGGAAAAGGAGAGAAAGGGAGAGAAAGGAGGGAAAGGGAGAGAAAGGGGGAAAGGGAGAGAAAGGGGGAAAGGGAGAGAAAGAGGGAAAGGGAGAGAAAGAGAGAAAGGGGGAGAAAGAGGGAAAGGGTGAGAAGGGGGAAAGGGAGAGAAAGGGGAAAGGGAGAGCAAGGAAGAAAGGGAGAGAAAGAGGGAAAGGGAGAGAAAGGGGAAAGAGAGAGAAAGGGGTAAGGGAGAGAAAGAGAGAAAGGGAGAGAAAGAGCGAAAGGGTGAGAAGGGGGAAAGGGAGAGAAAGGGGGAAAGGAGAGAAAGGGAGAGAAAGGGGGAAAGGGAGAGAAGGGAGAGAAAGGGAGAGAAAGGGGGAAAGGGAGAGAAAGAGCGAAAGGGAGAGAAAGGGAGAAAGGGAGAGAGAAACACATGAGAGACAGAAAGGGAGAGAGACAGGAAGAGGAGAGAGAGGAAGGGGGGGTGAAAGGAAGAGAGGAAGCAGAGGGAGGGAGCTAAAGGGGGGAAAGGGGGAATGGGAGAGAGAAAGACATGGAGAGACAGAAAGGGAGAGAGACAGAAAAAGGAGAGAGGAAGGGGGAGAGAAAGAAAGAGAGGAAGCAGAGGGAGGGAGAGAAAGAAGGAAAGGGAGAGTAAGAGGGAAAGGGAGAGAAGGGGGGAAGAGAGAGAACGGGGGAAAGGGAGAGAAAGGGAAAAGGAGAGAAAGGGGGAAAGGTAGAGAAAGGGGGAGAAAGAGGGAAAGGAGGAAAGGGAGAGAAAGGGGGAGAAAGAGAGAAAGGGAGAGAAAGGGGGAAAGGGAGAGAAAGGGGGAAGGGAGAGAAAGGGGGAAAGGGAGAGAAAGAGAGAAAGGGGGAAAGGGAGAGATAGGGGGAAAGGGAGAAAGACAGGAAGAGGAGAGAGGAAGAAAGAGATGAAGCAAAGGGAGGGAGAGAAAGAGGGAAAGGGAAGGAAAGAAGGAAAGAGCAATAGGGACAGGAAGAGAAAGAGGGAAAGGAGAGAGAAAGACATGGAGAGACAGAAAGGAAGGGAGACTGGAAGAGGAGAATGGAAAGGGGAGATAAAGAAAGAGAGGAAGCAGAGGGAGGAAGAGAAAGAAGGAAAGGGAGAGAAAGAGGGAAAGGGGGAAAGGGAGAGAAAGGGGGAAAGGGAGAGAAAGGGGGGAAAGGAGAGAAAGAGAGAAAGGGAGACAAAGAGGGAGAGAAAGAAAGAGAGGAAGCAGAGGGAAGGAGAGAAAGAAGGAAAGGGAGAGCAAGAGGGAAAGGGGGAGAAGGTGAGGGAAAGGGAGAGAAAGGGGGGAAGGGAGAGAAAGAGGGAAAAGGAGAGAAAGGGGGAAAGGGAGAGAAAGGTCGAAAGGGAGAGAAAGGGGGGAAGGGAGAGAAAGAGGGAAAAGGAGAGAAAGGGGGAAAGGGAGAGGACGGTCGAAAGGGAGAGAAAGGGGGAAAGGGAGAGAAAGAAAGAGGGGAAACAGATGAAGGGAGAGAGAAAGACATGGAGAGACAGAAAGGGAGAGAGACGGGAAGAGGAGAGAGAAGGGGGAGAGAAAGAAAGAGGGAAATGGAGAGAGAAAGACATGGAGAGACAGAAAGGGAAAGAGACAGGAAGAGGAGAGAGGAAGGGGAGATAAATAAATAGAGGAAGCAGAGGGAGGGAAAGGGGTGAAAGGGGGAGAGAAAGACATCGATAGAAAGGGAGAGAGACAGGAAGCGGACAGAGGAAGGGGGAGAGAAAGAAAGAGAGGAAGCAGATGGAGGGAGAGAAAGGGGGAAAGGGAGAGAAAGAGGGAAAGGGGGAGAATGGAGGGAAATGGAGAGAAAGGGGGAAATGGAGAGAAAGAGAGAAAGGGAGAGAAAGAGGGAGAGAAAGAAAGAGAGGAAGCAGAGGGAAGGAGAGAAAGGGGGAAAGGGAGAGAAAGAGTGAAAGGGGGAAAGGGAGAGAAAGAGGGAAAGGGGGAGTAGGGAGGGAAAGGGAGAGAAAGGGGGAAGGGAGAGAAAGGGGGAAAGGGAGAGAAAGGGGAGAGAAAGAAAGTGAGGAAGCAGAGGGAGGGAGGGAAAGGGGGAAAGGGAAAGAAAAAAGACATTGATAGACAGAAAGGGAGAGAGACAGGAAGAGGAGAGAGGATGTAGCGGAACCCATCCCTGTTTTACCCTGTTTTATGATTATTTAATTCTTGGTTAAAATATCATCACATTGCTGTACTGTAGATATGTTGTTTTATGTTCTACAGAATATATTGGCTCAGAATATTAGCCAGACTTTTGCCGACCTAGGCTAATAGATAATCCTGTTACAGAGATTCAAGAGATAAGAAAGTTGTAAAGGATCCTTGCATTTTCCAAAGTGTTTTCATTCTCTGATAAGAACAAAGAAGAATGATCTAATTAATGTCTGATTGTATCCAAGTTGTCAGGGAGGTGTGACTCACCTATTGTCCCTCTATGTGTATTGTATGGGGGATATGTGCACTGTCTGTGTGTTATGTGTAAAAACTTTTACTAACTTTTGAACCCCTGGTCTGATTCATGCCATTTTTGTATATGTTGTTCCCCTGGGTGAGAGCTATTGAATGGTGCAGGACTTAAAGGTGTACCCCCTGTTTTTGGGGTACATCCAGAATGTGGTTAAAATTGTGTCTGTTTTAATTGTGTTACCTGTTATCTGAGGGGAGGAGACGTGGGGGTTGAACCATGTAGATAATTGGCTGTTGTGATAATTATGTGGGTGTAGCCCTTCAGAGGGCACCATTGCATAAAAGGAGATTCCCTGTCATTAAAAAATAGTTCTACTTGACCCTTCAAAACGTAGCCTCGTCTCGTTCTTAGAGGGGATCGCTATACCATACTGGGGATTGCTATGCTTTTGCATACTCCCTTGAGCTGTAACTACTGAACGCTTGTTCCTGATGTACTATCCTTGGAGTCTGTGGTGGTTTTGGTGTCCGGTGCGGTGCTTGTAGGCCTCGACGCAAACTAGGACGCATCCATCAACGGAGGTACCCGGTCGGGGTGCCAGTAGATCCGTTACATTGCATCATATTGTGAAAACTGTTGTTTAAACTTTATCAATTGCTTTACTAGTTTATCTCTGTTTTGGTGTCTAATTACTGCTGAGGCTCTACTCCTCTCACATGGTATTGAATGTGAAGTATCTGTTATGTGTCTTACACTTTGTGGGTGACTTCTAACTATGTGAGGGGTTAAGTCTGGTATATTTCTACTAACGTCAGACCTGTCCCTTGCATCATTTATTTCTGTTCCTTGTTGCTGTTCATCCACAAGATGTAATCTATCCTCTTCCTCTGGTGTACCAGCTGGCTCATTTTCATCAATTACAGCAATGGGTTGCTTCTGTGCAGATAAACATTCTCTGAGTGAGGCTACTAACTGCCCCCTCGCCTCATAATTGTCCTCTAAGGTATCCACATACTCTGCACTTATGCCACATTTTAGACAACAGTCTGTTTCTTGACTAGTCTCTGTAACTGCTGCAACTGGAATACTTCCCATTATAGCCATATTCATCTGGTTCTTAATACACATTAACAATTTCATACAGTTCTGTAACTTATTTCTCTCTTTGGTTAAACACCATTGCTTGTTATCAATTTGCTTATTATATTTCTCACACTGTATCCAAATATTCTGTATTCTGCTAAGTAAACTTTCGTTGTCAACAAATACAGGTTCAAAATCACTACATTCCGCATATTTAGCAATTATCTCCATTACTTACACGTTTCTGTGTCTTCAACACGATACCTAATCAAAAAGGTCTGCGCAAACACAATTTGATGTCTTCGGCTGGAAAAACATTGGATCCCCAGAAATAAAGCCCGGCTTACTCCAATTGCGTCTTATTCTGTTGCCTCTGGATCCCAAAAACCATAGTCGTGGCCAACGACTCTTCATAGAAAACGCTCCCAATAGATTCGCTTTTTTTTTTCGTCCGCTTACTTCACTTGTAACTTGAAAAAGATAATGGTTATATCCCCCCCAAGTGCAAGTAAATGTACGGTAAGAAAAATTAGGTAGGCTCGCCAGTTATGTTATAAAAACATATTACAAAATATGAATTATTAATAATTAATAATAATCATTCCAATCTCATTCACTCTGAGATTCTAGTGTAAATCAATTACTCACACTCTTGTTTTCTATGAGAACAATATATATTTATTTATTACAATGTAAGAGGCTTCATATAATACATCATATTAATATGCATAAATATTGCTAAATACTAGGAACATCATATCTTATAAACATAGCAGAAAGTCATTCTATCCGTTACAGTATGTAGTGTTTTATAATGCTAATGTTAATGTCCACCTGTGTGTGTGTATAGTTACCCAACCAGCTTAGCTGGTACACCAGAGGAATGATTCCAATTGAGGTGGAGTGAACAAAGAGGAAGTTTCTCTGACATGTTTCCCTTTTTAAAGCCTGTCCTTCTGCCCCACCCTTACACACTCCTCTTACTTACTACTGGTCAGATAAATCACATGTCTCAAACAAGACAACTCACTGGTCCGATATTCTCACAAAGGAATTCCTTAAAGCACATGTTTTCACTGGTGGAATCCATTTTGACTCGCTGTGCATCCTGGGAGGGTAATTCGACACTCCTGGTCACTTCCTTTGGGCTATTGGATCACACTGTGTATGACCAAAGGTAATCGCCATCATGTGGTCATTCCACAAAACTGCACCCAGGTATATCAACCTGATACCTATAAGGCTCTTGCGTATATTAACGCTGCTAATTCTGTAATATTTCTCTTCCATAATTTCTGATATCACGTAGTTTCAACACCAACCATCAAATGTGGGGTACTACAATGGATCTATTTAGGCATCAGAAGAAGTGACATAGAAAGAGAATTACTATGAGCAGAAACTAAATGGATCACCATCCTAATTACAATGAGCCCACAAGGCTTAAATGAAAATATTAATTTTATGGTCTTTCTGTGATAAAAAAATAATTCTAATTAAGAAACAAATTACTTATGATATTGTTTTAGATAAAAAGCATTATGATTTAGTAAATGTTTTATATCATTGATCTGTTATAAATTAAAATGGCATATAGAATAATTGATACATTATATATAAACAACAATTTACATCTTATTAATGTGTCCTCAGATTTACAAATTAGGTTTTTGTCATTTAGGTTTCAAATTGATGATATTTTCAATAGTAAAGTTTCTTTACAGTATACATTGAAAACCTATGGGTATCTATTTATCTAAGTGTAATATCAAGAAGAATTTGTAACAAGGATTGATATAACCATTTAAGTTTCATTGTAAAGACAGTCAAGACAAATATAACTCTATGCCAAAGTCTTGATGAATTTCCAATGGATAAAAAAGAAATTATACACAGTGATATAGAACTTAATCTCAATATTTGGAATGAGTCATATTTCATTGATTCTATCTGTCCATCATACTTTTGCATTATTTAAAGGCTTGATTCATGACAGACATTAAGGATCTAAGATAGAATAACTCCAAATGCCAAATATTAATTATTATTTAAGAATATCTAATTGAGAAATATAGAAACAGACAATAGAAAATAAACATAATTTATTATACAAAAATGATTGGATATTCAATAATATTGATGATATTATATGATCATATAAAAAAATATATCTGCAAAAATATTCATAATCAGTTAAATTCAGCAATGTCAATCTCTCTTATGATTTACAAATCATCTTCATATGCAATTTATACTGATGGACAATTTTTTAATGGTTTAATGATATATATAGGAATAATATTGCAAAGTGATTGTGCGCATTAACAGTTTACTATATCTGTGTAATAATCTCTTCTTTTTGTTTTGTTTTCATTTCTATGCCTGTCCTCCCCTTGTCCAATATATAGTGAAGCCTCAAGAAGACATCCTCTCTAAACCGAATTACCTAAACAAAAGACAACAATGGGTTAATTAATCAACTAACAGTATTCTACTTAAGGACTTACCTCTGACACACCATCACCAGCCCTAGAAGAAGCAGCCAGCGAAACGCACGTCGGGCACCGCACACGAGTGTCCACCTCTGATGACGTCATCATCTTGAGACTGCACAGTCGGAACAGCAAATGGCGGGAAGACACGCTGGATATCGGAAGATAAACTATTGCTCTAATTTGCTGAGGACTCATCATTTAAAGATAATATGATATAGCACTTTAAAACAATGTTATCCATCACCTATAAGACTTTTCTCTGTACTATTATACAATATTTGAATTAATACAGACCATATAATGGATTATATAATGAAGTATAATTGCACACTATAATATTTTTGTCCTTTTGGATACTAATGATTTAATTTCAAAATCATTGAATGCATTATTTCCATATTTCAAATTTATACTCAGTCAATACAAATGTCACTCACCTTAACTATTTAGCATCATCTGGTCAGATGGATATATTTATATAGTTTATTTTAGTTTTCATCTTAGTTAGCTTAAGGTGAAAATAACATGCCCCAGCACTTCCTTTTAGTTAAAACTTTTTCACCAATTGAGCACTTTAAGCAGGAGGAGGAGAAGGAGGAGGAGGAGGTGGAGGAGGAGGAGGAAGGTCATCAGTCCTGCTATACAAGGCCGATTAGGGACTGACCCATCCCCTACCCCCTCTCCCCCTATATCCACCATTGTCATATTCTTTATTAGACATTTGTCGCCTACACATCTTCTGCTTCAGGAATCATTTAGCACTAAAATGTATTTTTCTTTTCCCTTACACTAATAATGTTCACTGATCCAGGGTCTGGGCTTATTAGGGTTAATTCAACCAATTCAAGATACAGATTGAATCGACTTTAATTCAGAGGAGAAACAATTTATGTTTTATGTTTTTAAATAGTATATTTTTATACAACATTGTTAATGGTTTTAGTTATTCCAATAAATGTATCTTTATGTTATAACAGTGTACGCTTTACTACGTTTCACATCATCTTCCTCTGACTCCAGATTACATATAGGAGTTAAGTTACTACTACAAAAGATGGCTGCTTTGCTTTACATCCTAGATATATAACTCACTTAGAAATTACAACTTTACAATATATAACTCCCAATTATTTTAAACTTATATATCTAAGTTCTCCTTTTTACAATATGATAAGGCGTTGCCGTAAAATAATGATTGTGGTCTTTGTAAAAAATAAAGCTTTGTTATACCGTTCTAACCAGTGGAATGGGTTATGGGACATCCACATACGTCACATTTGTGTCACATTCCTATAGTTGTAAACTAATGAGCCCTAGTTAACATGCTATAAATCAATACATATTAAAAGGAAAAACAGTCATAATAGCATTAGATATCATATAATACAAATGATCAGATCTAATAATGATAAAGGGTTAATACGGAGACCAAGTCCAATTAGTGATACTGTGGAGAAGGAACATTCCCCTGAGGGCCAAAAATGAATTTGACAGGTGACACTGGAGTGGGTTGCCAGTTCCTTCTCTAGTGGAGTGTGATTTGTCTGACCTCTCTGCTAGGACATACCCACCTACACTGGCCCTTCATTGAAGTACACAAGCCCCTTCACCACCACCACTTAGCATATGTGGGAATACAGTTACTTGCACAATAATCCCCCAATAATAAAAATGCTTTAGCCAAAAATCTTTTTATCATATGTTGTAATGGACATGCACATGCCAATATGAAAAACCATGCTGCAACATGCAGAACATAATTAAAATCACACTACCTGATTAAATAGCAAAACAAAAACATGAAACTCAGGCCATATGAACCCTTTCCCTTGAAATATCAATATAATTGCATATACATCTCGCTGATCACATCTACATTTGGGAACACAAATAGTGGCCATATTTCACCACCACATCACATAGATCAAGTACCTGGGGAACATTTTAATATTTGTTGTTCAATCCTTCAGTCGTGTCCCACTCTCTGTGACCCTATGGACATCAGCACATTTAGCTAGGTCTCTGCCTGCTCTGTTCTACAAGGTTTACATGCCAAAGATACTGGAGTGGTTTGCCCGTTCCTTCTTTAGTGGATGGTGATTTGTCTGACCTCTCTGCTATAACCTGCCCACTTACAATGGCCCTACATTGTATAGCTCACAGATTCATTCAGGTACATAAGCCCCTTCACCACCACCAACAATCCACAAGGGGACCAGGGGAACATACACTACACTAATCTACTGTAACCCATCAGAAGGGGCCTCAAAAACACATGGGGGCTTTGCAGAGGCACTTGGATCACCATCCAACTCACCTCCATCAGGGGTAATCTCCACTACGCCCATCCTGGAAAGTACCACGCCATTGCTGGTGACCATGTGCCAAAATGTCTAGTCGTTTCCATTTGGTGACTATTCCACACATAGATACACAACTATTTATTAGGTTCACACACACACACACAACACTTAGGTCCACACACAAATAACATTCTTACTTAGGTAAACACAATACAAATTTTAGGTCGAGACATACACAAGCACACACAGAAACCCCCTTACTTAGTGTGAGAGATCCAAAAAAAGGGGGGCTATTTAGCTACAGACAATCCCTGCATTTGGCCACAGGAATTCCCCTCTAAATAGGCAATCTTAGTTGAAGGAATGGGCTACTCGGTATCCGGCTAACGGATCGGGAACATGTACATGTTCTTTAGCTCAGGAAAATAATAAACGCCTCCCTGTTAAATGAAACACACCATTCTCAATGCGTTCCAAATAACAACAACACTTTATTTCTTACAGCAATCTATATATCACATTTTCCATGTGTCTGAGAGGACCCATTCAAAATCCCCTCCCCGTTCAGGATCATCCAGTAAGAGAACGGCAGCTGGGGGGGTATGGGCAGACTTGGGTGATTATGGCCAATCAGTGGCGGATGGATACGGGGGCTTGGCTTGTCTACCCCAGGGCTGGTCTAGGGAAGGTACTTCCCAGTGGAGGGAACCAATTTGCAACCCGCGCAAAGGAACATCAGTACCCTGCCATGGCCAAAAGATGTCAAAAATGACACTAAGTCTACATAAGGTGGTTAGGTCCACACACACACACACTTTCTTAAATCTACACAAGAAAAATATTAGTTCCATGCACTTACACATTAACATGCACTTTGTTGTTCCACACAGATACGCTGAGCAGTCTTATGTTCACACAAATGTATGTTTGTAAGTATTAAGTATGTAAAAACACTGTTTAGTTCACACACAGACACAGCAAATCCTCTTCTTTGGTCCATACATTGCCTAAGTAACATGCTTTGAGTTTTTCTAGAAAAGCACCACACTCCTACATAGATAAACAGACTTACAAATATATACATGTTAAGCCCAGGGCCTTACTGGACTGTTGTGGACTATGGCCTGGGCTTTGGATGACAAGGGTTACCCTGATTGTCACTATGGTTTATGTGTTATGCTGGTTATGTGTTAAGGATGATGGAAATATTGTGTGTATTACGGTTATGCTTATGTTATATTTGGTATGATGTGACATAGTATGTAACATGGGAGCAATAAGCCACATAGACAAATAGACTCCAGGCTAGTTTGAAGTTCTCATTGAAGTATCACAGAAATGTCAGGATACCATATAGGGTCAATCACTCTTATAATTAAGTTAATGCATGACATCAGTGGAAGTACAGGGTCTCCCTGTGGACCAGGGACCGGGCACTGCCAATTGGTCCCCCTTCTGTGTACCCAAGGATGGGGCTCATTATGATTGGCTAGCCTATTGTATATGTACAAATATGTGTTTGAACCAAAATATAGGGGTGTTTGTTATATGTGAGTCATTCTGGGGGTCACCCCGACATTGGCCGCACAGTAAATACGCGCTATGTTGTGCATTTTGAGGGTTAAAAGGATGCCACACCTATCTAATATTTACATTATATGTTGGTCCATTGTCACTTACTAATTACCATTGTAATTATACACAAACACAGTATGCCTCTTTAACTTGTGAAGGGACTAATTCATTTTTCTCTTTGTTCAAATTAAATGTCTGAGTTTGCAAATATTTTTCTCTTTGGTAAGAAAGTCGAAATGTAAGGTTTCTAGATAGTGTCTTCTGAAATGTTCCATTGTTCCTTCAAGTCTGTTATCAAACAGATGTAAATTAGCATACAATGGTGTATTCTACTGACCAGAAATAATTTGGCACACAATTAATACCAAGGTCATAATGTTTTAATACAACTAGAGCGCTCCAATGTGGTTAGAAGCAGACATTCACAATACATTTATTAATTTATTATACATATATTCCTTTACATAAAGAGGGGAGTGGCTGATTGTCATTGGTGGAAACCAGCCTCGTGATGAGGGGACAAAAGGAGTTTATCAAAAGCAGGGAGAGAAGATTCTGTGCTTTTGTCTTTTGTCTTCTGGCTTTTGTCTTTGACTGTTTTTCCGGGGTCTTTCCTGCTACCACCTGAGCCCTACCCTATACCATTTCCAATTTTATCTCACAGTCCTGTTCTTTGAACAAACTGACCATCATTCTTGGCATCAACTTATGCCCCCTTCAAACCTTCTTTAAAAAACATTACTATATCTGATTATTTCAAATTCTATTCTATCTCAACTCTCTCTAAACAATCCAATCACACAAAGAGGGATTTCTTCAGTGAGAGGGGATTCTCCAGTCACAGGTTTTATCCTGAAATTCCATACATAGGTAATGTATACAATGGTATTAGCTATTTAGTTTGTAGTAGAGTTAAACTTAGTCCCGTATATCACAATCCTTCTGTTACCCTTTTGGGAGTGGTCACAGACCCAGACAAATTAGCATCTATATTCCGGACTGTAGATGTTAATCAATACTTTAATCTGTGCCCATATCCCCTGAAACAGACTGATTGACTTTATTCATTAATGTAACTATTTAGCTCTGTTACAAAGATCAATTATTAAAACATCCACCCAACCAATCATACTTTGCTATATTCAACGTATATCATCTTGTATGACACAATCAACAAACTGTTTTACATCATTATTGAGTGAATTAACCGACTTGAAACAAAATTAAATGTAATCAATTCTGATGTAAGACCAATAACCAATAATCGCTTGCTAATACTTAAATACAAAGTTTAATTATCTTGCAACCTCACACACAATATAACCAATTCTGATACATATTGCTTCAATATACATTTCTATTTACTTACTGCTATATATAGTGGCGTTCCATATTTTACTACTTTCATAGAGTAATAGGTTAGATTGCTAACTATTAATATCATATATATATATATATATATATATATATATATATATATATGTATGTATCACAAATAGTGTTTTTGCATATCATTTTTGTATTGCACTAACCAAATATATAGACAGATTGTAACCAAACTCTGTAATATCATATACACTGTTTATATGCTCCTTTATTGAACTAACCAAACATAGATTGTATTAACATAAATTGTTAATCTATACTAGATAAGTTTGTATCGATTGCTTATTGATTGATACATTAATCTAACAAATATAAAGTGTTTAAGACTAATTTTTATCTAATCATCCAAAGTGATTGTAATACACGTCATATAGATTGTATTGTGATCTAAATATCAAAGCTTACAAGTGTAACCACCTCTATATCCTTGATATTTACTGTTATACCAATAAAAGCAATTTCTGCACACAGCGAATACTTGTCGATAAATTGATCTTTGAACTTAATCAATCTATACACTGTAATATTTACATCAGTAAATTGCACTGACAGCCGGCAACATGGCGCTGACATTAGCGCGCCGACAGCAGCACGCAGTTCTAAAGCTTATGACCAATGAAAGGGCGCAAGTGGTATGGCCTAACGCCATGAACCCTTCTAACCCTAACCCTTGTAGCCCATGCCTAACCCTAACCCTTAGACCCCGCAGCCTAACCCTAACCCTTAGACCCCACAGCCTAACCCTAACCCTTAGACCTCGCAGCCTAACCCTAACCCTTAGACCCCCAGCCTAACCCTAACCATTAGACCCCCTAGCTTAACCCTAACCTTACCCGTAGTCTAAGCGGCACACTATTGTCAATGCGCGCATGTGTCGGCGTGCAGATGACGGCGTGCATTTGATGCAAGCTCTAAAGTCAACTATTCTGAGGAATAGTTCCCCTGTTCTTGTTGAGCATTCATTGTAGGGGAGTAGTCATAGTCTATAGCTACCTGTTCCTGGTATGGGCTCCTGGGTGTTTTCCTTTGTTCTGATCCATCTTCTGATAACAGCGGTGTAAACAGACCTCACAATTCTGCGGGGTAGCACACCCACATGCATCACTCTTACTTACATGTAGACTTATGGTCTATACTTTGGTCCATACAGACACATGCAACACTATGTATGGACCAAAGTAAGGTTGCCAATTCCGTCTCCAGTGGACCGCCATTTGTTTGACCTCTCTGCTATGACCTGCCCATCTTGAGTGACCCTACATGTTACAGCTCACAGCTTCCTACCCACAGTCTTAAAGGAAAAAAAAACAGGTCACACAGACCCTGGGTCACATACAGGGAGACACTAACATACAAAGACACAGACATGTGATTACACACAAAGATATGCACAAAGTCACAATTACTGACACATACAAGACACGCACCAAAGACTTACACAAAGTCACTGACATACCCAGAGGTTCACCTATATTTCCATACAGACACCTGAATACAAACAGTAGAAACACAAAAATATATGTACACTAGGAAACTGCCCGGGAATACATTTTTTATGTGGTAATGATGTTTGCTACACAATGTGAGCACCTTCGGCACTCATCTGCATCCTCCCTTGTGTCTCATTTCTCCCCCTCTGCCTCCCTTGTGTCTCCTTTCCCCCTCCTCTCCCTCCCTTGTGTCTCTTTATTGCTCACCTCTGCAGCTCGTCTTCTGCCCGTGTCACATGCGCGTCACGTTATTAGCATATGCCGGTTACGGGCACAGGCAGAAGACTCTCTGCAGTAGCAGGAGCTCAGTGGATCAAGGTAAGAAGAGAGGAGTGAAGGAAAAGGGCATAGGGAGTTTTTTGGAGAGGGGGTTAGGAGGGAAGAGGAGGATTGCCATCCGCTGGTTGAGCGAGGGAGGATAAGGGGGTTAGGAGGGAGGAGGAGGATTGCGGCCCTCACTGCAGGTGAAGTCCCGCTGCTCTCAACTGCTCGCCTCGCTTCGTAAGGCTCGCAGTTGCAACCCTATGGGCCGCAAAGTGTGATCAACATCGTAAGCGTTCCCAACACTGACAACTATTATAATAATACAAGAAATACACATAGATTCACACATCAATATGAACACATGGGCGCCCGGACTTGCACACAGAAAGAGATTCACAGGCATGCACATCCAGAAAAACCTACATGCTTTATTGGAGCACACACCCAGGTATTCAAGAGGCAGCTCAAACTGAAAAGAGCCCGCGCACACTCATAGTCAAGCTTCTACTCATTCAGTAACACAGTAGCGATAGCCATCGAATCTCAACTGAACCAGGTAAAGAAAAGTGTTTAAAACATCTTAGAGAGATTGTTGCTGTGTTTGTCTCCATCCTGTGACAGTTTGTCAAATTACTTTTTTATTATTTAATTTGCCTTATTTGAGGATTTACTACGTATTTGTTTGCTAACAGAAGGCCATCTGATTAGTATGCTGTTGTCTTTTGGAAAGCTGTAATATGTCATTTATATTGTACATGCACTATTTTTATGTTGCAGTCTGTGTTTGTTTCTTTGTCCTAACATGTACTGGGGTAAGGTATATGGTTGGGGCTTAGAATTATAAACACAATAGTATTTATTGCCATTGGCTCTGAACTGAAAAGTTGAAGAAAAGTTTTTATTGCATTTTACTGATTTTCTTGCAGCATTTGTCTCCATCCAGTGGCAGTTTGTGGGTATACATTGATATTTAATTTGCATTATTTCATGATAAACTGTATTTTTGCTCATTTGTTTAGAATGCTGTTGCCTACTAGGGTTAGGGTTTAGTGTTTGTTTTAGGGTTAAGGGTTAGGGTTAGGATTAGCCTTAGGGTTAGGGGTTAGGGGTTAGGGTTAGGGGGTTAGGGTTAGGGGTTATGGGGTTAGGGTTACTGGATAGGGTTAGGGGTTAGTGTTAGGGGGTTAGGTATATATTGCATCTGTGTTTGTCTCCATCCTGTGGCAGATTGTGGGTATACATTGATGTTCAATTTGTATTATTTCATGATAAACTGTATTTTTGCTAATTTGTTTAGAATGCTGTTGCCTACTAGGGTTAGGGTTTAGTGTTTGTTTTAGGGTTAAGGGTTAGGGTTAGGGTTAGCCTTAGGGTTAGGGGTTAGGGTTAGGGGGTTAGGGTTAGGGGTTATGGGGTTAGGGTTACTGGATAGGGTTAGGGGTTAGTGTTAGGGGGTTAGGTATATATTGCATCTGTGTTTGTCTCCATCCTGTGGCAGATTGTGGGAATACATTGATGTTCAATTTGTATTATTTCATGATAAACTGTATTTTTGCTAATTTGTTTAGAATGCTGTTGCCTACTAGGGTTAGGGTTTAGTGTTTGTGTAACAGAACTATGATGATGCCTGTATTTTTTGCCTGAACCGAACCAACTATACTGCTGGAGGGGTTAAACAGAACCGAATGGCTGGTGTTCATGTGACTATTGCATACAACTCATACACTTGGTCAGAAGTTGCCATCTGCCTCTTGATAGTATCTGCTAAAATACACAAGAGATAGCAGAACAAAAGAGTTTTAGCAGACAAGAGGGCACCATGAACAATGGGGGTAGGGGTTGACCAAAGGTAGTCACTGCCCCTACTGTGTATGTGAAATGTTTAAAAATGTTTTTTTTGTTTCAACTAAAAGATAGTTCTACTTGACCCTTCAAAACGTAGCATCGTCTCGTTCTTTGGGGGGATTTATGGTACCGTTACTCTGCCACATTTTACAGCACTCCTGGATTATACAATGGGATATCGTGGAGGGGAATAAGCATTTCATTACTGCACAGCACCTTGCTTAAGAAAAGGACGTCTCCAACGGCTGGTACCCTCTCACTACCGGGGTAGCCGTTACATTGGTGGCAGTGGTGGGATGGTCCTTTTCATCCCCAACGCAAGTGCTGAATGGAATCCCAGTACGCTAAACTGAAAAGATCCACACTAAAGGATCTCTTGGAAACCAGAGGAAGGAGTGCCAGCAACCGACCACGGAGAGAGCTGATAGCTGACCTACTGGAGCTGGACGAGATGGATCGATCCATGGAGGTCGTGGACCAACCTTCCCCTGCCAGCGAGGAGGAGGAAATTACAAACCTGGTTCAGCGGAGATTATCCATGTACCCAGCAACATCCGTGGAGCTAATAGATAAGCTGTTCCGGGAAGCGAGAACGGAGATACAAAATAGGAGGGGGCACGAACTTGAACTGGCAAGAGCTAGACAACCCCTGGCACATACAGTTCATACTCCCCCACCCGCTGCTACAGTAAAGAAAATACCCTTCACTGCCTTCAAAGCGTTTGTGGAAAGTGAGGAAGAAATTGATGGATATTTGGCTGACTTCGAGAGGCAGTGCTCACTACACCAAATACCACCAGACCAATGGGTCACTATTTTGGCTGGAAAGCTATCAGGAAAAGCAAATGAGGCTTTTCGGGCGCTTACTGAGGAAGATATTGCGCAGTATCGCCGGGTGAAGGCTGCACTGCTCACCAGATATGCCGTCACCCCGGAAACATATCGCCGTCGCTTCAGGGAGTCTAAAAAGAAGGCTGCAGACTCCCATATGGAATGGGCCAGCAAGATACAAAGGGTGGCATCACATTGGGTGCGAGGGTGCAATGCCAACACAGGAGAGGAAGTACTACAGCTATTCCTGATGGAACATTTCTTCCAAGATCTGGCAGCAGACATACAGGATTGGGTGAGAGATCGTCGCCCTGCTAACTTAATCGAGGCAGCACGGCTAGCGGACGAATACGCAGAGTCCAGAAAGGTGAGCCAAGGGTCCACACGACCAACCTCTAGAGCAGAGCCACGCACCTCAATGCCCGCTGCACGCACAGAATTTCGGGCCCCAGTCCCCCCAGGACCGCCACGGCCTCAGGGGTCTAACCACCAACCCCGGGATTCTTACAAAAAGACGTGCCATCGCTGCGGCAACCCGGGGCATATTGCTCGTTATTGCCCCTTGGGATCAGCCAATCACAACTGGAGGCGCCCGACCAATAACCCAGAGATCCCTTTATCACGTACCTCTGCTGCTCACTGCCTGGAAACCGAAGGGAGCCCTGAGGAGTGTTTGGGCATCCTGTACGAGGCAAACCCCATACAAGCTGCATCCCCAGATAACCGCCAGCATCACCGCCAGGAGGTGCGTGTAAATGGACAGGTAGCACAAGGCCTAAGGGACACTGGCGCTACCATCACGTTGGTGCAGAAACATCTTGTGAAACCGGAGCATGTATCTACCCGTACTGTTGCTGTCCGTGTCGCAGGGGGGGCTGTTTTTCTCTTACCCTCTGCCCGGGTACACTTGGATTGGGGAGTCGGGTCGGGAAAAACCACAGTCGGGATCATGGACAATTTACCTGCTGAAGTCCTGTTGGGCAACGACATTGGCCCTCTGGCTTCAGCTTATCTACCCACGACTGCTGCTGCTTGTCCCGTGACCACCCGCTCACAGACCCGTATCGAGAACGATCCTCCAGCAGAACGGGAGACCCGGGTAAGCCACAAACCGACACACAGCCCTAACACGGTAGACAGACCCATAGCTTGGGACACCCCAGAGGAGTTTGGGAGGGAAACTAGACAGGACCCCACCCTCCAAAGGTATCGGGAATTAGCCAACAGTGGGGGGGATGAGCGGGAGCAGTTTGTATGGGAGGGTGACAGATTATACAGGTTGACTCAAGGTAGGAGGAGAGGCTGTATCCCTTCGCAGAAGCGCCAACTAGTGGTACCCAGAAAATACCGGTTGGAACTTCTCCGAATAGGACATGACATTCCGTTGGCAGGGCACTTAGGAGGTAACCGCACCGCCTATAGGATCACACAGACCTTTTTCTGGCCTGGGATCTCGAAAGACGTGCGGCGGTACTGCAGTACCTGTGACATATGCCAAAGAGTAGGGAAGAGAGGGGACCACCCTAAAGCTCGGCTGTCACCCATGCCTGTAATCGAGGAACCGTTTAGCAGGGTGGCAGTCGACCTAGTGGGACCCCTACCTAACCCCAGTCCCTCGGGTAAGAAATATATTCTTACAGTAGTGGACTATGCTACCCGCTACCCAGAGGCTGTCGCCCTGACGAACATCCAGGCTGACACGGTCGCCAGTGCCTTAGTCGGGATATTCACCAGAGTGGGATTCCCTCAGGAAATCCTATCTGACCGAGGGACCCAGTTCACCGCAGATCTAACCCAGCAGTTATGGAAGGTCTGTGGTGTCAAGACCCTGCTCAGCTCCCCGTACCACCCCCAGACTAACGGTCTCTGTGAACGCTTTAATGGTACCCTAAAACAATTGCTACGGACCTTTACAGCGGAATACAGAGACTGGGAGCGATTCTTGCCGCACCTCTTGTTCGCATATCGAGAGGTGCCCCAGGAATCCACAGGGTTTTCTCCCGTCGAGCTGCTCTATGGACGGCGAGTGCGAGGCCCCCTCGACCTCATCCGAGAGCACTGGGAGGGAGAGATAGAGCATGAAGGCGTTCCTATCGTACCTTATGTGCTGGAGATGCGGGACCGCATGGGGCACCTAGCCAGAATGGCCCGAGAACATCTCCAGGCAGCCCAGGGACGTCAGAAACACTGGTACGATCGGGGTGCCCGACTGCGAACGTTCCAAGTAGGGCAGAAAGTTCTGGTACTTAGACCTGTCAAGGGAAACAAGCTACAGACCTCCTGGCAAGGCCCTTACAAGGTAGTGGCCCAGGTATGTGACACCACCTATGTAATTGCCAGTAGCCAAGACGAAAGGGTCCAGAAGTCGTTCCATGTTAATTTGTTAAAGGAATACCAAGAAAGGCCCGACGATATAGCGGCCATATGTATCCCGGCCACTGAAGACCCTGACAGTCTTCCCATCCCAGATTTGTTAGCTGACACCGAGCCGAAAACTCTGCTTAACACAGTGCAGCTAGGGGAGCGGTTAAACCCCACAGAAAGGGAACAACTCCAAAAATTACTAGCTGAGAAAGGATTGACATTTTCTCAAGAGCCAGGTTACACACCCTTAGCGACACATTATGTGGAGACACCAGGACAGACCCCTCTCAGGCAGACCCCCTATAGAATCCCTGAAGCTGTAAAAGAGGAAATGAGAAAGGAGATTCAGGAGATGCTAAGACTAGGAGTCATAGAACCGTCCGACAGCCCCTGGGCCTCCCCAGTTGTCCTAGTCCCCAAAAAGGACGGAACAACCCGATTTTGTGTCGATTATCGACGCCTCAATGACAGGACCGTGACAGACGCCTACCCCATGCCCAGAGTAGATGAACTATTAGATCGTATTGCCAGGGGACGCTATCTGACCACCATCGATCTGTGCAAAGGGTACTGGCAGATTCCCTTGGCCAAGGAGGCTATCCCTAAGTCGGCGTTTGTCACCCCGTTTGGCTTGTACCAATTTAAGGTCATGCCATTCGGTATGAAAAACGCCCCAGCTACATTCCAGCGCTTAGTGGATCGCCTCCTTGATGGCTTCCAGGAATTCGCATGCGCATACCTGGATGACATTGCGGTCTATAGTGAGACTTGGGAAGAGCATTTAAGACATGTAGAGGCTGTGCTGGATCAGATTAGGGCCGCAGGCCTAACTCTGAAACCAGAGAAATGTAGCTTTGGAATGGCCGAAGTACAGTACTTGGGGCACAGGGTAGGGTGTGGGAAACAGCGACCAGAACCTGCTAAAGTGGAAGCTGTAGCCAATTGGCCCACACCCCACACCAAGACCCAAGTACTGGCATTCTTAGGGACTGCGGGGTATTACAGGAAATTTGTCCCTGACTACAGCACCATCGCTAAACCCCTGACAGATTTGACAAAGAAAAATTTACCTAGGATAGTCCTGTGGTCTCCCGCCTGCGAAACAGCGTTCCAAACCCTGAAACAATCAACAATCAACGCACCAGTTTTGTCTGCCCCCGTCCCTAACAAAAGATTTGTTGTCCATACCGATGCCTCCATGTACGGACTGGGGGCAGTGCTGAGTCAGGTCGGGGAAGATGGAGGGGAACACCCTGTCGCGTACCTGAGTAGAAAACTATTACCCAGGGAAGTGAGCTACGCGGCAGTGGAAAAGGAATGCCTAGCCCTGGTCTGGGCCCTAAAGAAGCTCACCCCATACCTCTACGGGCAGGAATTCACGTTGATCACGGACCATAACCCCCTAGTATGGCTGAACCGAGTGGCTGGGGACAATGGACGATTACTAAGATGGAGCCTGGCACTACAACCGTACAACTTCTCCATCCAGTATCGCCCTGGACGGTTCAATGGGAATGCAGATGGACTGTCCAGGCAAACGGAACTTTTACCTTAACAGCAGACCGGACAGCCCCAAGTTGACCCGAAAAAGATCAATCCGGGTCTGCCGGAGTGTTCCACAAAAGGGGAGCAGTGTAACAGAACTATGATGATGCCTGTATTTTTTGCCTGAACCGAACCAACTATACTGCTGGAGGGGTTAAACAGAACCGAATGGCTGGTGTTCATGTGACTATTGCATACAACTCATACACTTGGTCAGAAGTTGCCATCTGCCTCTTGATAGTATCTGCTAAAATACACAAGAGATAGCAGAACAAAAGAGTTTTAGCAGACAAGAGGGCACCATGAACAATGGGGGTAGGGGTTGACCAAAGGTAGTCACTGGCCCTACTGTGTATGTGAAATGTTTAAAAATGTTTTTTTTGTTTCAACTAAAAGAGAGTTCTACTTGACCCTTCAAAACGTAGCATCGTCTCGTTCTTTGGGGGGATTTATGGTACCGTTACTCTGCCACATTTTACAGCACTCCTGGATTATACAATGGGATATCGTGGAGGGGAATAAGCATTTCATTACTGCACAGCACCTTGCTTAAGAAAAGGACGTCTCCAACGGCTGGTACCCTCTCACTACCGGGGTAGCCGTTACAGTTTGGTTTAGGGTTAGGGTTAGGCTTAGGGGTAGGGGATTAGGCTTAGGGGTTAGGGGGTTAGGGGGTTAGGTTTTAGTGTTTGGTTTAGGGTTAGTGGTTAGGGTTAGGCTTAGGGTTAGGGGTTAAGGCTTATGGTTAGGGGTTAGGGTTAAGGGGTTAGGTATATATTGCATCTGTGTTTGTCTCCATCCTGTGGCAGATTGTGGGAATACATTGATGTTTAATTTGTATTATTTCATGAAAAACTGTATTTTTGCTAATTTGTTTAGAATGCTGTTGCCTACTAAGGTTAGGGTTTAGTGTTTGGTTTAGGGTTAGGGTTAGGCTTAGGGGTAGGGGATTAGGCTTAGGGGTTAGGGTTAGGGGGTTAGGGGGTTAGGTTTTAGTGTTTGATTTAGGGTTAGTTGTTAGGGTTAAGCTTAGGCTTAGGGGTTAGGTTTAGGGGTTAGGGTTTAGGGTTAGGGGGTTATGGTTAGGGGTTATGGGGTTAGGGTTATGGGATAGGGTTAGGGTTAGGGGGTTAGGTACATATTGCATCTGTGTTTTTCTCCATCCTGTGGCAGATTGTGGGTATACATTGATGTTTAATTTGTATTATTTCATGATAAACTGTATTTTTGCTAATTTGTTTAGAATGCTGTTGCCTACTAGGGTTAGGGTTTAGTGTTTGGTTTAGGGTTAGGGGTTATGGGGTTAGGCTTAGGCTTATGGTTAGGGGTTAGGTTTAGGGGTTAGGGGGTTAGGGTTAGGGGTTATGGGGTTAGGGTTACTGGATAGGGTTAGGGTTTAGGGTTAGAGGGTTAGGTATATATTGCATCTGTGTTTGTCTCCATCCTGTGGCAGATTGTGGGAATACATTGATGTTTAATTTGTATTATTTCATGAAAAACTGTATTTTTGCTAATTTGTTTAGAATGCTGTTGCCTACTAAGGTTAGGGTTTAGTGTTTGGTTTAGGGTTAGGGTTAGGCTTAGGGGTAGGGGATTAGGCTTAGGGGTTAGGGTTAGGGGGTTAGGGGGTTAGGTTTTAGTGTTTGATTTAGGGTTAGTTGTTAGGGTTAAGCTTAGGCTTAGGGGTTAGGTTTAGGGGTTAGGGTTTAGGGTTAGGGGGTTATGGTTAGGGGTTATGGGGTTAGGGTTACGGGAAAGGGTTAGGGGTTAGGGTTAGGGGGTTAGGTACATATTGCATCTGTGTTTATCTCCATCCTGTGGCAGATTGTGGGTATACATTGATGTTTAATTTGTATTATTTCATGATAAACTGTATTTTTACTAATTTGTTTAGAATGCTGTTGCCTACTAGGGTTAGGGTTTAGTGTTTGGTTTAGGGTTAGGGGTTATGGGGTTAGGCTTAGGCTTATGGTTAGGGGTTAGGTTTAGGGGTTAGGGGTTAGGGGGTTAGGGTTACGGGTTATGGGGTTAGGGTTACTGGATAGGGTTAGGGTTTAGGGTTAGAGGGTTAGGTATATATTGCATCTGTGTTTGTCTCCATCCTGTGGCAGATTGTGGGAATACATTGATGTTTAATTTGTATTATTTCATGATAAACTGTATTTTTGCTAATTTGTTTAGAATGCTGTTGCCTACTAGGGTTAGGGTTTAGTGTTTGGTTTAGGGTTAGGGTTAGGCTTAGGGGTGGTGGATTATGCTTAGGGGTTAGGGTTTAGGGTTATAGGGTTAGGGGATTAGGTTTTAGTGTTTGGTTTAGGGTTAGTGGTTAGGGTTAGGCTTAGGGTTAGGGGTTAGGGTTAGGGGGTTAGGTATATATTGCATCTGTGTTTGTCTCCATCCTGTGGCAGATTGTGGGAATACATTGATGTTTAATTTGTATTATTTCATGATAAACTGTATTTTTGCTAATTTGTTTAGAATGCTGTTGCCAACTAGGGTTAGGGTTTAGTCTTTGGTTTAGGGTTAAGGGTTAGGGTTAGCCTTAGGGTTAGGGGTTAGGATTAGGGGTTAGGGGTTAGGGTTAGGGGGTTAGCGTTAGGGGTTTTGGGGTTAGGGTTACTGGATAGAGTTAGGGTTAGGGTTAGGGGGTTAGGTATATATTGCATCTGTGTTTGTCTCCATCCTGTGGCAGATTGTGGGTATACATTGATGTTTAATTTTTATTATTTCATGATAAACCGTATTTTTGCTAATTTGTTTAGAATGCTGTTGCCTACTAGGGTTACGGTTTAGTCTTTGGTTTAGGGTTAAGGGTTAGGGTTAGGGTTAGCCTTAGGGTTAGGGGTTAGGATTAGGGGTTAGGGGTTAGGGTTAGGGGGTTAGCATTAGGGGTTTTGGGGTTAGGGTTACTGGATAGAGTTAGGGGTTAGGGGTTAGGGTTAGGGGGGTTATGGTTAGGGTTAGGGGTTATGGGGTTAGGGTTACGGGATAGGGTTAGGGTTAGGGGTTAGGGTTAGGGGGTTAGGTATATATTGCATCTGTGTTTATCTCCATCCTGTGGCAGATTGTGGGAATACATTAATGTTTAATTTGTATAATTTGATGATAAACTGTATTTTTGCTAATTTGTTTAGAATGCTGTTGCCTACTAGGGTTAGGGTTTAGTGTTTGTTTTAGGGTTAGGGTTAGGCTTAGGGGTAGGGGATTAGGTTTAGGGGTTAGGGGTTAGGGTTAGGGGGTTAGGGGGTTAGGTTTTAGTGTTTGGTTTAGGGTAAGTGGTGAGGGTTAGGCTTAGGGTTAGGGGGTTAGCATTAGGGGTTTTGGGGTTAGGGTTACTGGATAGAGTTAAGGGTTAGGGTTAGGGGGTTAGGTATATATTGCATCTGTGTTTGTCTCCATCCTGTGGCAGATTGTGGGAATACATTGATGTTTAATTTGTATTATTTCATGATAAACTGTATTTTTGCTAATTTGTTTAGAATGCTGTTGCCTACTAGGGTTAGGGTTTAGTGTTTGGTTTAGGGTTAGGGGTTACGGTTAGGCTTAGGGGTTAGGTTTAGGGGTTAGGGGTTAGGGTTAGGGGGGTTATGGTTAGGGTTAGGGGTTATGGGGTTAGGGTTACGGGATAGGGTTAGGGTTAGGGGTTAGGGTTAGGGGGTTAGGTATATATTGCATCTGTGTTTATCTCCATCCTGTGGCAGATTGTGGGAATACATTAATGTTTAATTTGTATAATTTGATGATAAACTGTATTTTTGCTAATTTGTTTAGAATGCTGTTGCCTACTAGGGTTAGGGTTTAGTGTTTGTTTTAGGGTTAGGGTTAGGCTTAGGGGTAGGGGATTAGGTTTAGGGGTTAGGGGTTAGGGTTAGGGGGTTAGGGGGTTAGGTTTTAGTGTTTGGTTTAGGGTAAGTGGTGAGGGTTAGGCTTAGGGTTAGGGGTTAGGCTTATGGTTAGAGGTTAGGGTTAAGGGGTTAGGTATATATTGCATCTGTGTTTGTCTCCATCCTGTGGCAGATTGTGGGTATACATTGATGTTTAATTTGTATTATTTCATGATAAACTGTATTTTTGCTAATTTGTTTAGAATGCTGTTGCCAACTAGGGTTAGGGTTTAGTCTTTGGTTTAGGGTTAAGGGTTACGGTTAGCCTTAGGGTTAGGGGTTAGGATTAGGGGTTAGGGGTTAGGGTTAGGGGGTTAGCATTAGGGGTTTTGGGGTTAGGGTTACTGGATAGAGTTAGGATTAGGGTTAGGGGGTTAGATATATATTGCATCTGTGTTTATCTCCATCCTGTGGCAGATTGTGGGAATACATTAATGTTTAATTTGTATAATTTGATGATAAACTGTATTTTTGCTAATTTGTTTAGAATGCTGTTGCCTACTAGGGTTAGGGTTTAGTGTTTGTTTTAGGGTTAGGGTTAGGCTTAGGGGTAGAGGATTAGGTTTAGGGGTTAGGGGTTAGGGTTAGGGGGTTAGGGGGTTAGGTTTTAGTGTTTGGTTTAGGGTAAGTGGTGAGGGTTAGGCTTAGGGTTAGGGGTTAGGCTTATGGTTAGAGGTTAGGGTTAAGGGGTTAGGTATATATTGCATCTGTGTTTGTCTCCATCCTGTGGCAGATTGTGGGTATACATTGATGTTTAATTTGTATTATTTCATGATAAACTGTATTTTTGCTAATTTGTTTAGAATGCTGTTGCCTACTAGGGTTAGGGTTTAGTGTTTGGTTTAGGGTTAGGGTTAGGCTTAGGGGTGGGGGATTATGCTTAAGGATTAGGGGTTAGGGTTAGGGGGTTACGGGATTAGGTTTTAGTGTTTGGTTTAGGGTTAGTGGTTAGGGTTAGGTTTATGGTTAGGGGTTAGGCTTATGGTTAGGGGTTAGGGTTAGGGGGTTAGGTATATATTGCATTTGTGTTTGTCTCCATCCTGTGGCAGATTGTGGGTATACATTGATGTTTAATTTGTATTATTTCATGATAAACTGTATTTTTGCTAATTTGTTTAGAATGCTGTTGCCTACTAGGGTTAGGGTTTAGTGTTTGGTTTAGGGTTAGGGTTAGGCTTAGGGGTGGTGGATTATGCTTAGGGGTTAGGGGTTAGGGTTATGGGGTTAGGGGATTAGGTTTTAGTGTTTGGTTTAGGGTTAGTGGTTAGGGTTAGGCTTAGGGTTAGGGGTTAGGGTTAGGGGGTTAGGTATATATTGCATCTGTGTTTGTCTCCATCCTGTGGCAGATTGTGGGAATACATTGATGTTTAATTTGTATTATTTCATGATAAACTGTATTTTTGCTAATTTGTTTAGAATGCTGTTGCCAACTAGGGTTAGGGTTTAGTCTTTGGTTTAGGGTTAAGGGTTACGGTTAGCCTTAGGGTTAGGGGTTAGGATTAGGGGTTAGGGGTTAGGGTTAGGGGGTTAGCGTTAGGGGTTTTCGGGTTAGGGTTACTGGATAGAGTTAGGATTAGGGTTAGGGGGTTAGATATATATTGCATCTGTGTTTGTCTCCATCCTGTGGCAGATTGTGGGTATACATTGATGTTTAATTTTTATTATTTCATGATAAACCGTATTTTTGGTAATTTGTTTAGAATGCTGTTGCCTACTAGGGTTAGGGTTTAGTGTTTGTGTAACAGAACTATGATGATGCCTGTATTTTTTGCCTGAACCGAACCAACTATACTGCTGGAGGGGTTAAACAGAACCGAATGGCTGGTGTTCATGTGACTATTGCATACAACTCATACACTTGGTCAGAAGTTGCCATCTGCCTCTTGATAGTATCTGCTAAAATACACAAGAGATAGCAGAACAAAAGAGTTTTAGCAGACAAGAGGGCACCATGAACAATGGGGGTAGGGGTTGACCAAAGGTAGTCACTGCCCCTACTGTGTATGTGAAATGTTTAAAAATGTTTTTTTTTGTTTCAACTAAAAGATAGTTCTACTTGACCCTTCAAAACGTAGCATCGTCTCGTTCTTTGGGGGGATTTATGGTACCGTTACTCTGCCACATTTTACAGCACTCCTGGATTATACAATGGGATATCGTGGAGGGGAATAAGCATTTCATTACTGCACAGCACCTTGCTTAAGAAAAGGACGTCTCCAACGGCTGGTACCCTCTCACTACCGGGGTAGCCGTTACATTGGTGGCAGTGGTGGGATGGTCCTTTTCATCCCCAACGCAAGTGCTGAATGGAATCCCAGTACGCTAAACTGAAAAGATCCACACTAAAGGATCTCTTGGAAACCAGAGGAAGGAGTGCCAGCAACCGACCACGGAGAGAGCTGATAGCTGACCTACTGGATCTGGACGAGATGGATCGATCCATGGAGGTCGTGGACCAACCTTCCCCTGCCAGCGAGGAGGAGGAAATTACAAACCTGGTTCAGCGGAGATTATCCATGTACCCAGCAACATCCGTGGAGCTAATAGATAAGCTGTTCCGGGAAGCGAGAACGGAGATACAAAATAGGAGGGGGCACGAACTTGAACTGGCAAGAGCTAGACAACCCCTGGCACATACAGTTCATACTCCCCCACCCGCTGCTACAGTAAAGAAAATACCCTTCACTGCCTTCAAAGCGTTTGTGGAAAGTGAGGAAGAAATTGATGGATATTTGGCTGACTTCGAGAGGCAGTGTTCACTACACCAAATACCACCAGACCAATGGGTCACTATTTTGGCTGGAAAGCTATCAGGAAAAGCAAATGAGGCTTTTCGGGCGCTTACTGAGGAAGATATTGCGCAGTATCGCCGGGTGAAGGCTGCACTGCTCACCAGATATGCCGTCACCCCGGAAACATATCGCCGTCGCTTCAGGGAGTCTAAAAAGAAGGCTGCAGACTCCCATATGGAATGGGCCAGCAAGATACAAAGGGTGGCATCACATTGGGTGCGAGGGTGCAATGCCAACACAGGAGAGGAAGTACTACAGCTATTCCTGATGGAACATTTCTTCCAAGATCTGGCAGCAGACATACAGGATTGGGTGAGAGATCGTCGCCCTGCTAACTTAATCGAGGCAGCACGGCTAGCGGACGAATACGCAGAGTCCAGAAAGGTGAGCCAAGGGTCCACACGACCAACCTCTAGAGCAGAGCCACGCACCTCAATGCCCGCTGCACGCACAGAATTTCGGGCCCCAGTCCCCCCAGGACCGCCACGGCCTCAGGGGTCTAACCACCAACCCCGGGATTCTTACAAAAAGACGTGCCATCGCTGCGGCAACCCGGGGCATATTGCTCGTTATTGCCCCTTGGGATCAGCCAATCACAACTGGAGGCGCCCGACCAATAACCCAGAGATCCCTTTATCACGTACCTCTGCTGCTCACTGCCTGGAAACCGAAGGGAGCCCTGAGGAGTGTTTGGGCATCCTGTACGAGGCAAACCCCATACAAGCTGCATCCCCAGATAACCGCCAGCATCACCGCCAGGAGGTGCGTGTAAATGGACAGGTAGCACAAGGCCTAAGGGACACTGGCGCTACCATCACGTTGGTGCAGAAACATCTTGTGAAACCGGAGCATGTATCTACCCGTACTGTTGCTGTCCGTGTCGCAGGGGGGGCTGTTTTTCTCTTACCCTCTGCCCGGGTACACTTGGATTGGGGAGTCGGGTCGGGAAAAACCACAGTCGGGATCATGGACAATTTACCTGCTGAAGTCCTGTTGGGCAACGACATTGGCCCTCTGGCTTCAGCTTATCTACCCACGACTGCTGCTGCTTGTCCCGTGACCACCCGCTCACAGACCCGTATCGAGAACGATCCTCCAGCAGAACGGGAGACCCGGGTAAGCCACAAACCGACACACAGCCCTAACACGGTAGACAGACCCATAGCTTGGGACACCCCAGAGGAGTTTGGGAGGGAAACTAGACAGGACCCCACCCTCCAAAGGTATCGGGAATTAGCCAACAGTGGGGGGGATGAGCGGGAGCAGTTTGTATGGGAGGGTGACAGATTATACAGGTTGACTCAAGGTAGGAGGAGAGGCTGTATCCCTTCGCAGAAGCGCCAACTAGTGGTACCCAGAAAATACCGGTTGGAACTTCTCCGAATAGGACATGACATTCCGTTGGCAGGGCACTTAGGAGGTAACCGCACCGCCTATAGGATCACACAGACCTTTTTCTGGCCTGGGATCTCGAAAGACGTGCGGCGGTACTGCAGTACCTGTGACATATGCCAAAGAGTAGGGAAGAGAGGGGACCACCCTAAAGCTCGGCTGTCACCCATGCCTGTAATCGAGGAACCGTTTAGCAGGGTGGCAGTCGACCTAGTGGGACCCCTACCTAACCCCAGTCCCTCGGGTAAGAAATATATTCTTACAGTAGTGGACTATGCTACCCGCTACCCAGAGGCTGTCGCCCTGACGAACATCCAGGCTGACACGGTCGCCAGTGCCTTAGTCGGGATATTCACCAGAGTGGGATTCCCTCAGGAAATCCTATCTGACCGAGGGACCCAGTTCACCGCAGATCTAACCCAGCAGTTATGGAAGGTCTGTGGTGTCAAGACCCTGCTCAGCTCCCCGTACCACCCCCAGACTAACGGTCTCTGTGAACGCTTTAATGGTACCCTAAAACAATTGCTACGGACCTTTACAGCGGAATACAGAGACTGGGAGCGATTCTTGCCGCACCTCTTGTTCGCATATCGAGAGGTGCCCCAGGAATCCACAGGGTTTTCTCCCGTCGAGCTGCTCTATGGACGGCGAGTGCGAGGCCCCCTCGACCTCATCCGAGAGCACTGGGAGGGAGAGATAGAGCATGAAGGCGTTCCTATCGTACCTTATGTGCTGGAGATGCGGGACCGCATGGGGCACCTAGCCAGAATGGCCCGAGAACATCTCCAGGCAGCCCAGGGACGTCAGAAACACTGGTACGATCGGGGTGCCCGACTGCGAACGTTCCAAGTAGGGCAGAAAGTTCTGGTACTTAGACCTGTCAAGGGAAACAAGCTACAGACCTCCTGGCAAGGCCCTTACAAGGTAGTGGCCCAGGTATGTGACACCACCTATGTAATTGCCAGTAGCCAAGACGAAAGGGTCCAGAAGTCGTTCCATGTTAATTTGTTAAAGGAATACCAAGAAAGGCCCGACGATATAGCGGCCATATGTATCCCGGCCACTGAAGACCCTGACAGTCTTCCCATCCCAGATTTGTTAGCTGACACCGAGCCGAAAACTCTGCTTAACACAGTGCAGCTAGGGGAGCGGTTAAACCCCACAGAAAGGGAACAACTCCAAAAATTACTAGCTGAGAAAGGATTGACATTTTCTCAAGAGCCAGGTTACACACCCTTAGCGACACATTATGTGGAGACACCAGGACAGACCCCTCTCAGGCAGACCCCCTATAGAATCCCTGAAGCTGTAAAAGAGGAAATGAGAAAGGAGATTCAGGAGATGCTAAGACTAGGAGTCATAGAACCGTCCGACAGCCCCTGGGCCTCCCCAGTTGTCCTAGTCCCCAAAAAGGACGGAACAACCCGATTTTGTGTCGATTATCGACGCCTCAATGACAGGACCGTGACAGACGCCTACCCCATGCCCAGAGTAGATGAACTATTAGATCGTATTGCCAGGGGACGCTATCTGACCACCATCGATCTGTGCAAAGGGTACTGGCAGATTCCCTTGGCCAAGGAGGCTATCCCTAAGTCGGCGTTTGTCACCCCGTTTGGCTTGTACCAATTTAAGGTCATGCCATTCGGTATGAAAAACGCCCCAGCTACATTCCAGCGCTTAGTGGATCGCCTCCTTGATGGCTTCCAGGAATTCGCATGCGCATACCTGGATGACATTGCGGTCTATAGTGAGACTTGGGAAGAGCATTTAAGACATGTAGAGGCTGTGCTGGATCAGATTAGGGCCGCAGGCCTAACTCTGAAACCAGAGAAATGTAGCTTTGGAATGGCCGAAGTACAGTACTTGGGGCACAGGGTAGGGTGTGGGAAACAGCGACCAGAACCTGCTAAAGTGGAAGCTGTAGCCAATTGGCCCACACCCCACACCAAGACCCAAGTACTGGCATTCTTAGGGACTGCGGGGTATTACAGGAAATTTGTCCCTGACTACAGCACCATCGCTAAACCCCTGACAGATTTGACAAAGAAAAATTTACCTAGGATAGTCCTGTGGTCTCCCGCCTGCGAAACAGCGTTCCAAACCCTGAAACAATCAACAATCAACGCACCAGTTTTGTCTGCCCCCGTCCCTAACAAAAGATTTGTTGTCCATACCGATGCCTCCATGTACGGACTGGGGGCAGTGCTGAGTCAGGTCGGGGAAGATGGAGGGGAACACCCTGTCGCGTACCTGAGTAGAAAACTATTACCCAGGGAAGTGAGCTACGCGGCAGTGGAAAAGGAATGCCTAGCCCTGGTCTGGGCCCTAAAGAAGCTCACCCCATACCTCTACGGGCAGGAATTCACGTTGATCACGGACCATAACCCCCTAGTATGGCTGAACCGAGTGGCTGGGGACAATGGACGATTACTAAGATGGAGCCTGGCACTACAACCGTACAACTTCTCCATCCAGTATCGCCCTGGACGGTTCAATGGGAATGCAGATGGACTGTCCAGGCAAACGGAACTTTTACCTTAACAGCAGACCGGACAGCCCCAAGTTGACCCGAAAAAGATCAATCCGGGTCTGCCGGAGTGTTCCACAAAAGGGGAGCAGTGTAACAGAACTATGATGATGCCTGTATTTTTTGCCTGAACCGAACCAACTATACTGCTGGAGGGGTTAAACAGAACCGAATGGCTGGTGTTCATGTGACTATTGCATACAACTCATACACTTGGTCAGAAGTTGCCATCTGCCTCTTGATAGTATCTGCTAAAATACACAAGAGATAGCAGAACAAAAGAGTTTTAGCAGACAAGAGGGCACCATGAACAATGGGGGTAGGGGTTGACCAAAGGTAGTCACTGGCCCTACTGTGTATGTGAAATGTTTAAAAATGTTTTTTTTGTTTCAACTAAAAGAGAGTTCTACTTGACCCTTCAAAACGTAGCATCGTCTCGTTCTTTGGGGGGATTTATGGTACCGTTACTCTGCCACATTTTACAGCACTCCTGGATTATACAATGGGATATCGTGGAGGGGAATAAGCATTTCATTACTGCACAGCACCTTGCTTAAGAAAAGGACGTCTCCAACGGCTGGTACCCTCTCACTACCGGGGTAGCCGTTACAGTTTGGTTTAGGGTTAGGGTTAGGCTTAGGGGTAGGGGATTAGGCTTAGGGGTTAGGGGGTTAGGGGGTTAGGTTTTAGTGTTTGGTTTAGGGTTAGTGGTTAGGGTTAGGCTTAGGGTTAGGGGTTAAGGCTTATGGTTAGGGGTTAGGGTTAAGGGGTTAGGTATATATTGCATCTGTGTTTGTCTCCATCCTGTGGCAGATTGTGGGAATACATTGATGTTTAATTTGTATTATTTCATGAAAAACTGTATTTTTGCTAATTTGTTTAGAATGCTGTTGCCTACTAAGGTTAGGGTTTAGTGTTTGGTTTAGGGTTAGGGTTAGGCTTAGGGGTAGGGGATTAGGCTTAGGGGTTAGGGTTAGGGGGTTAGGGGGTTAGGTTTTAGTGTTTGATTTAGGGTTAGTTGTTAGGGTTAAGCTTAGGCTTAGGGGTTAGGTTTAGGGGTTAGGGTTTAGGGTTAGGGGGTTATGGTTAGGGGTTATGGGGTTAGGGTTATGGGATAGGGTTAGGGTTAGGGGGTTAGGTACATATTGCATCTGTGTTTTTCTCCATCCTGTGGCAGATTGTGGGTATACATTGATGTTTAATTTGTATTATTTCATGATAAACTGTATTTTTGCTAATTTGTTTAGAATGCTGTTGCCTACTAGGGTTAGGGTTTAGTGTTTGGTTTAGGGTTAGGGGTTATGGGGTTAGGCTTAGGCTTATGGTTAGGGGTTAGGTTTAGGGGTTAGGGGGTTAGGGTTAGGGGTTATGGGGTTAGGGTTACTGGATAGGGTTAGGGTTTAGGGTTAGAGGGTTAGGTATATATTGCATCTGTGTTTGTCTCCATCCTGTGGCAGATTGTGGGAATACATTGATGTTTAATTTGTATTATTTCATGAAAAACTGTATTTTTGCTAATTTGTTTAGAATGCTGTTGCCTACTAAGGTTAGGGTTTAGTGTTTGGTTTAGGGTTAGGGTTAGGCTTAGGGGTAGGGGATTAGGCTTAGGGGTTAGGGTTAGGGGGTTAGGGGGTTAGGTTTTAGTGTTTGATTTAGGGTTAGTTGTTAGGGTTAAGCTTAGGCTTAGGGGTTAGGTTTAGGGGTTAGGGTTTAGGGTTAGGGGGTTATGGTTAGGGGTTATGGGGTTAGGGTTACGGGAAAGGGTTAGGGGTTAGGGTTAGGGGGTTAGGTACATATTGCATCTGTGTTTATCTCCATCCTGTGGCAGATTGTGGGTATACATTGATGTTTAATTTGTATTATTTCATGATAAACTGTATTTTTACTAATTTGTTTAGAATGCTGTTGCCTACTAGGGTTAGGGTTTAGTGTTTGGTTTAGGGTTAGGGGTTATGGGGTTAGGCTTAGGCTTATGGTTAGGGGTTAGGTTTAGGGGTTAGGGGTTAGGGGGTTAGGGTTACGGGTTATGGGGTTAGGGTTACTGGATAGGGTTAGGGTTTAGGGTTAGAGGGTTAGGTATATATTGCATCTGTGTTTGTCTCCATCCTGTGGCAGATTGTGGGAATACATTGATGTTTAATTTGTATTATTTCATGATAAACTGTATTTTTGCTAATTTGTTTAGAATGCTGTTGCCTACTAGGGTTAGGGTTTAGTGTTTGGTTTAGGGTTAGGGTTAGGCTTAGGGGTGGTGGATTATGCTTAGGGGTTAGGGTTTAGGGTTATAGGGTTAGGGGATTAGGTTTTAGTGTTTGGTTTAGGGTTAGTGGTTAGGGTTAGGCTTAGGGTTAGGGGTTAGGGTTAGGGGGTTAGGTATATATTGCATCTGTGTTTGTCTCCATCCTGTGGCAGATTGTGGGAATACATTGATGTTTAATTTGTATTATTTCATGATAAACTGTATTTTTGCTAATTTGTTTAGAATGCTGTTGCCAACTAGGGTTAGGGTTTAGTCTTTGGTTTAGGGTTAAGGGTTAGGGTTAGCCTTAGGGTTAGGGGTTAGGATTAGGGGTTAGGGGTTAGGGTTAGGGGGTTAGCGTTAGGGGTTTTGGGGTTAGGGTTACTGGATAGAGTTAGGGTTAGGGTTAGGGGGTTAGGTATATATTGCATCTGTGTTTGTCTCCATCCTGTGGCAGATTGTGGGTATACATTGATGTTTAATTTTTATTATTTCATGATAAACCGTATTTTTGCTAATTTGTTTAGAATGCTGTTGCCTACTAGGGTTACGGTTTAGTCTTTGGTTTAGGGTTAAGGGTTAGGGTTAGGGTTAGCCTTAGGGTTAGGGGTTAGGATTAGGGGTTAGGGGTTAGGGTTAGGGGGTTAGCATTAGGGGTTTTGGGGTTAGGGTTACTGGATAGAGTTAGGGGTTAGGGGTTAGGGTTAGGGGGGTTATGGTTAGGGTTAGGGGTTATGGGGTTAGGGTTACGGGATAGGGTTAGGGTTAGGGGTTAGGGTTAGGGGGTTAGGTATATATTGCATCTGTGTTTATCTCCATCCTGTGGCAGATTGTGGGAATACATTAATGTTTAATTTGTATAATTTGATGATAAACTGTATTTTTGCTAATTTGTTTAGAATGCTGTTGCCTACTAGGGTTAGGGTTTAGTGTTTGTTTTAGGGTTAGGGTTAGGCTTAGGGGTAGGGGATTAGGTTTAGGGGTTAGGGGTTAGGGTTAGGGGGTTAGGGGGTTAGGTTTTAGTGTTTGGTTTAGGGTAAGTGGTGAGGGTTAGGCTTAGGGTTAGGGGGTTAGCATTAGGGGTTTTGGGGTTAGGGTTACTGGATAGAGTTAAGGGTTAGGGTTAGGGGGTTAGGTATATATTGCATCTGTGTTTGTCTCCATCCTGTGGCAGATTGTGGGAATACATTGATGTTTAATTTGTATTATTTCATGATAAACTGTATTTTTGCTAATTTGTTTAGAATGCTGTTGCCTACTAGGGTTAGGGTTTAGTGTTTGGTTTAGGGTTAGGGGTTACGGTTAGGCTTAGGGGTTAGGTTTAGGGGTTAGGGGTTAGGGTTAGGGGGGTTATGGTTAGGGTTAGGGGTTATGGGGTTAGGGTTACGGGATAGGGTTAGGGTTAGGGGTTAGGGTTAGGGGGTTAGGTATATATTGCATCTGTGTTTATCTCCATCCTGTGGCAGATTGTGGGAATACATTAATGTTTAATTTGTATAATTTGATGATAAACTGTATTTTTGCTAATTTGTTTAGAATGCTGTTGCCTACTAGGGTTAGGGTTTAGTGTTTGTTTTAGGGTTAGGGTTAGGCTTAGGGGTAGGGGATTAGGTTTAGGGGTTAGGGGTTAGGGTTAGGGGGTTAGGGGGTTAGGTTTTAGTGTTTGGTTTAGGGTAAGTGGTGAGGGTTAGGCTTAGGGTTAGGGGTTAGGCTTATGGTTAGAGGTTAGGGTTAAGGGGTTAGGTATATATTGCATCTGTGTTTGTCTCCATCCTGTGGCAGATTGTGGGTATACATTGATGTTTAATTTGTATTATTTCATGATAAACTGTATTTTTGCTAATTTGTTTAGAATGCTGTTGCCTACTAGGGTTAGGGTTTAGTTTTTGGTTTAGGGTTAGGGTTAGGCTTAGGGGTGGGGGATTATGCTTAAGGATTAGGGGTTAGGGTTAGGGGGTTACGGGATTAGGTTTTAGTGTTTGGTTTAGGGTTAGTGGTTAGGGTTAGGTTTAGGGTTAGGGGTTAGGCTTATGGTTAGGGGTTAGGGTTAGGGGGTTAGGTATATATTGCATCTGTGTTTGTCTCCATCCTGTGGCAGATTGTGGGTATACATTGATGTTTAATTTGTATTATTTCATGATAAACTGTATTTTTGCTAATTTGTTTAGAATGCTGTTGCCTACTAGGGTTAGAGTTTAATGTTTGGTTTAGGGTTAGGGGTTAGGGTTAGGCTTAGGCTTATGGTTAGGGGTTGGGTTTAGGGGTTAGGGGGTTAGGGTTAGGGGTTATGGGGTTAGGGTTACTGGATAGGGTTAGGATTAGGGTTAGGGGGTTAGGTATATATTGCATCAGTGTTTGTCTCCATCCTGTGGCAGATTGTGGGAATACATTGATGTTTAATTTGTATTATTTCATGATAAACTGTATTTTTGCCAATATGTTTAGAATGCTGTTGCCTACTAGGGTTAGGGTTTAGTGTTTGGTTTAGGGTTAAGGGTTAGGGTTAGGGTTAGCCTTAGGGTTAGTGGTTAGGGTTAGGGGGTTAGGGTTAGGGGTTATGGGGTTAGGGTTACTGGATAGGGTTAGGGTTAGGGGGTTAGGTATATATTGCATCAGTGTTTATCTCCATCCTGTGGCAGATTGTGGGAATACATTGATGTTCAATTTGTATTATTTCATGATAAACTGTATTTTTGCTAATTTGTTTAGAATGCTGTTGCCTACTAGGGTTAGGGTTCAGTGTTTGGTTTAGGGTTAG